>CACSLK010004199.1:1075449-1089411 GCA_902706635.1 Striga hermonthica
ATATATATCGAACACGTTAAGCCTAAGTGGCAGAAAAATCATATTTCAAATCCTATGTGGCAAAATTTCATACTTCATTAGTTTGCTTGAAATAGATTTTAATTTATTTTCAATCAACAAATAATTGGTTCAAAATTATCCATAAATATGTTGATCACGGTCATTTTACATGCATTCATTTCATTTTAGTATCAATTCTGCTATTATAACATATAATGAACTGTAAATGTATTTAAAAAGTTAATAATTTTATATTTTTTATAAGTGTTATACATATAATATATCATATTAATCATCTCTTGATGAGTTTTGATTTGATATTCATATTGTATTCATAAAATAAATAAATTGTATTTATCTTTTCAATAATAATAAAATTATTTATTAATTAATATATTTATACTTAAACTGATTATATATTATAAATTAGAAAAATAATTATAATATAACAATGTGAGTCGCAAGTGTCATTTTATAACATATAATAATATATATATTTCATAAAAAACTGTTCAAATTTTAAAACACTTTTCTCTCGTCCAGAAAATGATAAAATTTCAACGAAAATATATTTTAATAAAATTATTCTAACAACATTTCATTGGATATATTCAATGCTATTATCTTAGTTGGAATTTTATAATAGGTTCCAACTAAAATTCCAACAAAAACATTCCGTTGCAATGAGTTTTCCATCGGAATTTCCGTTGAATTTTGACGAATTCAACGGTAAATTTTCAACGAGGGTGAAAATAAAAATTTCAACAGAAATTCCTAAGCTAGAAATGCATTGGAAAGATTGTCTGTTGGAACCATCAAATCCATCTAAAATTTTAGTGAAAAACACACTCCAATGAAAGATATACCATTAAAATATACGTTGAAATTTTTATTAAAATATATTATCATGATTTTTTATTGGAATATAACAAATTTTTTTAGTGATCAATTATAATAATTTTTTTATGCAATCGTATAATACGGGCAATATCCTACCATACCTAGTGACCCCTCTGAAAATCGAAGTCCGGTGGCCGAAATTCTCCACGCCCTTTCTCGCCGGCGGCTCAGCCGGCGACGGTGCCGTCACCGCCATCTGCTTCCGTGTCCCCTCCGCTGGAAACCCTTCGCTGAAGAAACTATCAGCCAGGGCCTTGAGCTGGGGGTCTTGGCCGATCCCCACACCTGACGGGTTGACCGCCGGAGCTCCGCCGTCGAGATGCTCATCCGCCACATCGGGAGTGGCCGCTCTGGCGTCGGAGGAACCGCCGAGGAAATCCTCCAGCTTCCGACGGCCGCCGTCGTCGCCGAGAACCGCCAGATACTGATCCGGCGCGCCATTTTCTTGACCTACACAAACACACACAACACTGATGAGTCATATTATATCACTATTTTGCCAGAAACTCATAATTATTCTCATCATAATAGTTAACAAAATCAAGCGAAATTCGTTAAGGTTAATGAATCTGGCAAAATAGGATACACATAGTGTTGAATTATAGAATGTATACTGACAAGAATTAGTGGTAATAATTAACTAATAATTAACTACTTTTTAATTGTCTTTTTATTTTCTTTTTTTTAGAAAAAAAGAGGTGGATTTTATTTGTGAGAAATTTGTTGATAATAATAGTAATAATAAAAAAAAAGAGAAAAGATTAATAAAAAAAAAGAGCTTAATTACTGGGTGGATGAGAGGAGAAAGATGGGTGAAAGTGAGAGAAGGGAAGCCAATTAGGGTTATTGGAATCCATTTTTGGTCAGAAGATAGAGCGTGAAAAATTATGCAGAGAGGAAAGACGCCAGTTATTGTGTGTGAGAGAGAGAGAGAGAGTATCCATTTAAAACGGAAGAGCTCTTTTTTTGGTTTTGTATGGTGTTACGGTCTCGTTATGAAACTATTCATTTGGAATTTGTAACCATCAAATCAACTATTTCTAGCCGTTACATGATGATCTAACGGGTACAAACCCAGACGTAATGGTTCTGTAAGGTGACTTTAGCATTTCCCTTTTTTTTTTAATATACTTTTCCCTTTTTTTGGTTTGTTTTCTTTCGCATGGAGGAAATCTGTGAAGCGTTTTTTTAATAGACTAGTGTATGGCCCGTGCGATGTACGGGAAAACATATTATGGTTGTGTTATAAATTAAATATATAAATAAATTAATTATGATTTACCTATTGTTTTTAAATTAAACCGTGTTGGACATAGTCCGACCGAATAGACCGAGAAAAAGTTTATATCCGGTCTAGTTTGCTTGAATAAAATATTTGCTATTGAATCCGTCAACACCAATCGGTTGAATTGGTAAAATCGATACGATTTTTTAAATAAATTTTGCTACATTTAAAATTATTTTAAATAAAATTACATGTTTGAATAAAATAAAAATTTATAAATTGCTTATCAATTAGTTTAAACATTTGAATTTTTAAATTGTTTAGATATTTAAGTAACACATTTTATTTGAATTTATTACAAAAATTTATATATATATGAAAGCGTATTTTTGTAAATTGTATAATTTTTATAAATTAAATTGTATTTTTATAAATTAAATTATATAATTAGATTGTATAATTATATTAAAGCGTAATAATAAATTAAATTATATGATTATTAAAGAAAAATAAAATAATAAAACTACTATTTATGGGATGCATTAAATGCTGGCCTAATTTTTTACTACTATCTTTAGTAAATTGTTTTTCTATTTATATAGATATAGATATAAATAGGTGATTGTATTAAGCGATAATTATATAATGGCTGATTTGTAAATGAATATTTGATAAAGAGAAATTTGTATACTTGTTTAGAAAAAATTTATGTTGTGTCATTTTATAAATTATTTCCAAAATGTTGTTAGCTTTTATAGTTAATAAATATTTTGGATAAATTGTATATAACTATTTTAAAAAGTTTACATTAAAATGTTATTTAATAAATTTTATATGTCCACAATATTGGTCTACTAAACTTTTTATAAGTAGTAGTATTTTTGGCATTTAAAACTAATAAAATATTTTTTTTAATCAAATTTATTAGTTAGAGAATTTGTGCGGCAAGTTTGGAATTGGATCAATCTAGGAGTGAACAAAATTATTCGATGCGGTGGGGTTCCATTTTTTAAGATTCTGAATTGCGGTACAACAAAAATTTAAATTAAACAACAAATAATTTGATACCATTAGATTGGAAATTTGAAAAATTTTATGGGGAAACAAATATTAGATACGAAGGCTAACAAGATTTTAGGAGCGTGAAATTTTTTATTGGAAAAAAAAAATATATTTTTAAGAAAAATAATTATGAAATTTCAATCATAACAATTAATATAATATATCTATGCCAACTCTAATAATCGCAAGCTTTTTATATTATGATATCTATGTTAAGTATATGTTGTAAGAAGAAAAAGAAAACATATAGTAAATGACGAATGTGGATTATTTAAATTGACTATGAAGTCGACTTTCTGAAGAGATGACCAGTCGTGGCCGGCAGGCCTCTCATGAGTGATCCTTCATCGGCTCGCTAAAAACTAATGACCGAGTCCGTAAACTGGCTCTGTTCCGGTCCGGGCCCAAAAAAAAAAGAAAATAATGTGAATCGAGACCGAACTGCTAGGACACGATCCCGATTCCAAGATTTTGCGGGCCGGTTGCGGTCGGGTCCGGTCCGGCCCGCTGTCATGCCTACCATCAATAATTTTTATTAAAGTGAACGAATTTAAAATAATAATCTAAAATATAATTGTAGCAAGTGGATGCTTATCATGGGATGACTGCGGCGGTGCTCCCTTGCCTGCTGTCTCTTCACCAGACAAAGCTACAACTTTCAATTTATTACAGATACATACACATATACATATACTTGTGTTGTGTGAATCTATATAATATGATTTAATTTTATTTTTTTTGCAAATACTTTGCTTAGCTTTTACTGTAAAGTGCCAAAAGAAATATGTAGTCCGTAAGAAATGTTGGTTTAATTCACCTATTATATTTTTAAATTAAAACATATAGATGCATTATATTTTAATTGAACACGATATAGTAATTTGAAAATATATAAATTTATTGAGAATGTAGGTCTATTACTCAAGGAAATAAAAGGTATAATTGTTGATGAGAGGACTAAATTTCTAAACACAACGAAATTGCTCATGAACTCAACTTGTTAGGGAGTCCTCGTTTAAAAAGCTTGAACTCAGTCTAAGTATATATCAAGAATTAATGAGGATTCTTTTTTACGGAATTTTTTGATTTATAATTTTATCTCAACTCAACTCATTAAAACTCGAGTTGATCAGGTAGTTGATATTGATAAAGGAAGCAAACTCGAGTCGACTCATTTTAGTAACGCTAAAGTAGAAAACGTGGAAATATATATGAAAGAAATAACTAAAGAAAGACACAATTGACTGAACAATTTGAATGTTTTAAATTATAACGTATATTGATTGTATGAAATCCTCCCTATATATAATTTCAGAATGCGCTGAGCCTACGTGGCTGCTTCTGGTGCTTCAGAATCCTATTTGGCGAAGAATCATGCTTCGTAATTAGGTTTGGATAAATAATATTGAAATATTAACAATTAATAATCTAGGTTCGGGTATTCCATAAATATTATTTAGCTAATTTAGGTATTTTAATATCACTTTTACTAATATAACCCTTTAATTCTTTGTAATTTTACATAGTGAGGCACTAAGTGACTAATATATCCCTGAATTTTGATTTGTTTCCTTCAATAAGCTATTGAATTATAAATGTATTTTAAAAGTTGATAACTTTTGTATTTCTTATCGGTTTTACATATATAATATATCAAATTAATCATCTTTTGATAATCTTCGATTTGACATCCATATTGTATATATATGAAATAAATAAATTATATTTATCTTTATAATAATAAAAAATAATAATATTTATTGAAATTCATTAGAAAAATAAAATTATTTTTCAATTGGTATATTTATACGTAGTGTAGTTATATATTGTAAGTTAAAAAAATTAGTATAATATAACACAAGTAAATTGCACAAATAAAAAGTGTCATAATAAATATATAATAATATATATTCTTATAATTATAATGTATTTAAATTTTCAAACTACTTTTTCTCATTAATTTTAGATTTTAAGAAAAAAATTAGCAAGCACCCGTGTAATACACGGGTGTTGTACTAGTTAATTATTATACTTAAAAATTAATAATTTGAATTTTTAATTTTACATGATATTTCAAAATTATATCTCTGGCTTCATAAGTGTTTTATCCCAAACTTTGTGGACAAGTGAGTGACATTTTCCAAAAATTAGTATGAAGTTGTGAGAATTATCTAACAAGCAAAATATGTGAATTGTGCTAACCATTACATAGAGTCCAATTGATAGATATAAATACTGACATTTAGATGTAACAAAATGTCATCACTCAGCTGATATAAAGCAAAAGAACCTCCAATTTTTCTTCTTCAATTCTTCAAGGAGCAGAGACATGAAAGCACAGCCTAAAAACTCCCCAACTAAGAGGCTGTGGACTTGTAGTGATTTTCATCAATTGTCGAATAAACCAAACCTTCCGATTCCAGAGACTCGATTGCTTCCCTGTTATGAAACAAAGAACATAAAAAAATTGATCACAAGAAAAAATGATACACACACAAAGAGAGAAAGAGAGAATCGTACTGGATTTTTCCATCAGAAATTTTGAGCTTTTGTGCAAGTTCATTCCGGTGCACACCTTTTTCCTGAGCGCTGAAACACAAAATATACAAAAAAATAAACAATTAGTCAAGTCGTACGTAATTTGCAAGAAACGCCGAGCAAGATTAATCAAGAAAAAGAATTCTAAATCCCTATTCATCTTATGGTTTGATTAATGGTAACATATAAATCACTAGTTTTTTCAAGTAACCATGAACAAAACATGTGCAGTTGATGCATAAAGGTAGTCTAAAATCATCTTATAAGATCAAAGATAAGCAACTTACAGGGAGGAAGGCAACTGGAGATAGTCCAAAATCATCTTATCAATGTTCCCTAGTCCATCCAAGTTATATTCTTGAGAGCTCTAAATGATCAACGTAAACAATAGTAAGTACAAATAAGTACTTCATTTGGATAAAAAAAAAGAAAGAACAAACATATGATGTTAACACAATCACAATAATAATTGTAATTTAAATTGCGAACTTACTTGACTGGCCGAGACAGGTTGGTTGACACCCACAGAAGCTGAAGCAGGGGAAACGCCATTATTCTGCAAGCCCACAACAATTTGAAATTAAATCATTTACTCCCAAAACAAAGGAAATGAAAAGAAGTACATTTGATGATTACATGCATGTGTTTGAAAGAGAACAATGTAAAAACTGACCAAATACCTGTGATTTAGCATTGAGGCAGTGAGCATGCACACACTCAAGAAAGTGGTTTGCTATCTCATTATAATCATTCACAGGCCTAACATAAGGGAAAAAAAAAACATAATATATGAATCAAGAGGCTTCACATAAATGTCATAAAGAAATATGACATAGTTTTCTAGAAAATCAATGATTCGTCGTATGCCTACATGTTTAAGTTGATTGGTGTTCTTGATCTAATCATAAAGTATCGCTTTAGCTTTCCAACAGACAAGTGCACAACAGAAACTTGATTGGAAATTAAAAAAGAAATAACTTAAGCTTCATGTAACAGGAAATAAACATTTAGTTGCTACAAAAGCACAAGTCTATTTCTTATTGGCAAAATAACTACAGTTAGGCTCCACAGCCTCTCTTAAGCTGCCGTTACCTGATAGCATAAACCACAACTTGCTTCTTCCCCTTAAAACTCTTCAAATGGCCATGAACACGAACATACATCCCATCCCTGCTTCAAAAAAGTTTTCTTAACAAAACACAATTAAAACTCGGTAGCTGCTAAGACTTTCCAAACTTACATTAAGCCTTCAACTTCCTTGGTATCCTGCGGATCATTTACCCTGCCAAAATTCGAATAGAAGTATGTAATTTAGCTAAACCTCACACGAACACAAGTTAAGAACAGGTGCTGAAATAGTAGAACATGGGTCTGCCAAGCTCTGTTGAGAAAATGCCCTAGAACTCATCTTCGAAATCCTCGGACAAATTATGACACAAGGTATAACATTCACACCCTTCGTGATAAATCTCGTTTCCAGATAAGATATATACACTAAAATTACACAAAGATATAACACTAGAAAATCATTAAAAACGAAAACTTACCATCTATTGCATCCAATGCGTCCAGTTCCATCATCAATCACAAAGGATACATCAGTAACCCTCTCTGATTTTTCAAATACCATTCCAATCAATTTCACCTAAAAATGAATAGAGAAATTCAATTCCCCGACTTAAAACTACAATCAAAATGCAATAGACCACAAATTTTTTTAACTTGGTATCTATATTATAAGAATTTAGGAAGACATCAATTTAGTTTTTAGAATCAGTAATTGTCAAAAATAATTTGATTCATTAATATCCTTCATTCCTAATTGCTGTCGTTTCGACTTTTTTCTCCGCACTGCAATATTATACTTTAAAATCACCCTTCATATCATTCACTTTGATTAGCAAAGAGACTGTCAACCAAAAGGAAAGGAGAAAAAAGGGATTTCTTTTAGAAAATCACAATTCTTAGACAACTGAAGGCGTTTAAATTCATCAAACGTGAGAAAAAAATGGAGGGTTCAATCCCGGGCTTTTGCCATTGGATCACACACACACAAACAAACACACACACACACGGGTGTGTGTTGATCCTATAGTTTAAGGACCCTGTGACTGACCTAACTTGAAATGCACAGAGCAAAATCACGATTAGAGATAACAAATATTCAGGTAAAAAAAAGAACGCAGAAACGCACATTGTACACGTCAACGCCATCGATGACAAAACCTGACTTGTCGTCGGACGACAGAGCGGCCTCGATTATCTGCTTCACGGTCACCGGGTACATAGCCTGGTTATCCCGACTCTAAATTCAAAAAATAAAACGTAAAAAACAGATCTAGCTCACGCTTGTTAATTTATTTTACAATTGTGCATTATATTCAACTTCGAACTCCATTTTGTGAGTGCAATTATTACCTTTGCTGAGGCGCGGGAAGGATCGGCCGACTGAGAAGAAACAAAGCCACCGCCGCCACCGCCGACGGTAAATGTTGGACCCGAATCATATTGGCTGCTCTCGAACATCATCTTCCTCCTCTTCGCGGCGGCGAGTGTGTGCGTGGGTAGAGATGCGTATAATTTGGGCCTAATTTGTGTAGATTTTGGGTTTAAGACTGGAGGGTTTCGCGCCCTTTTCTAGAGGGTTTTGCCGCCCATTTTTTCACCTCAAAACCTACTTTTCCCTCCCCTTTTCATTTTTTTTTCCTATTTTTTTTCCCACTTAAAAATTAATAAAACCACATCAATAGTATAACGCATAGTTTTTAAACTTGGCCCAGAAATCGCCCCGGACAAGTCTCTGGGTCATCGGGTAACCTCTAATCAGCAGCGATGTAAATTCAATTCTAAATGGGACTTGCAATTTTTAATTATTTTTCTTTGATAAATTCCTCGTGGATTATATTTTGTTAATTCCACTGATTGCAACAAGCACAAAAAGACTTTTTGTGCTTCTAACTCTCAATGGCAACATCAACTTCAATCCATCTCTGCCCCCATCACACTTTCTTAAATTGTTGTCACTTCTCACTAGTAAATTTTCTTACACAAAAAATACACATAAAAAATTTGAAAGGAAGTCTTGAAAAAGGAGTGATGTGAAACCAAGGCACAAACTATTGTCTAATGTCCTAAGTCGAAGGCCAATCGGTACAATAGAAATAAACAAAAGCATAACATTTCATTATATAAATATACATTTTTATCAAAATATTAGTTGATCGACTCGTCTGGTGGTTAGGCTGCCTAATAGAATTTGTGAAGATCAACACGTTATTGTTGTTATTATCATGATTTTTCATATAGATATGTTATCATTCTAGCATGTGGGAACTTGAAGCCTCTTTCCTAAATCTCGGAAGACCGATCTTTCTCCCGAACGTCTTCAAATCCGATTCCTTCTCCGCCTGGAAATCAGCATAAGTGAATGGCCTGTAATTCGAGCTTTCAATCACTGCATTCTCAACCGGGAACACAAAGTAGCCTATTGAAAACCTCTCTTTATGCTCGTTCACCTTCACTCGGTGTGTCACGCTCACATATTTGTCATCGCTCATCGCCTAAATCCGCAAACATATTACGCAAAAAAAAATATATCATAGTAACAAAATAATATTTAAGAAATCGACAAAAAGAACATTCATGACCCAAACCTGCAACATGTCACCAAGGTTGACAATTAGTGTGCCGAAAACCGGTCGAACGTTGACCCATTTACGGTTCTTGTAAACTTGGAGGCCCCCAACTTGATCTTGGTGGAGAACCGAAAGAACCGAGCTATCCGTGTGGGCCCCAATTCCCCAATTCTGGTTGGGTGTGGGGCATTGGAGGTACCGATAGACTCGTAAGAATCCGGTGGCCGTTGACATATAAGAGTTCGATTTCGCCGGAGGGAAGTTGAGGTCATCGGAAATCGTGCCGAATATTTTGTCGACAAGCCTCGTTTGGTGTTGGCCATATTCTTCCAACAGAGACCTTTCAGAGCACAAGGGGGGCCACAAAAAGTGTGGCACTCAAAAATCAATGCAACTTTATTTTTTATTTTTTTATTTTTTTTTTCATGAAAAAATCATGATTTGGAAGGACTTAAAAATTGTCCCTACATGGAAAAAGGTAGGAATATGAAAATTATATATATACTTTCGACGGTTTTGCTATGAAGCCAACAATTGACTTCATAGTGGAGCCAACCTTCTATACACAATAAATAAACTTACCATATTAATAAAATCATATTAATGTTATTTAAGTAATCAGTAAATATAGTAATCAGTGAATATAGTAGGTCTAACCGATAAGTTCTACTCTCCACAAGCATTCATGAAAACTGAAATAGGTGAAGAAGATCAACATGATTTAACTAACTGTCAATCAATGGTAGGAAATTGGGCTTTCTTTCTTTTGGCTGGCCACCAAACTGGAGCTCATGAGTGGGACAATTATCTTCAAAACTCAAAATGGGCCTAAAGATTCCATGTGATTTGATCAAATTGATTGAATTATTCTGCACGCATGGTACAACATCAACTTCTTTAACAAGGTCAATAATTGAGATGAATTATATATAGAGCCTGATATAAGAAATTGACTAAACATTATTAATGGTCCCCTCTATTCCTCCTCCATGTTTCCTTTCAAATTTAACTAGTGCGTGACCCGTGCGTGCACGGGAAAAATGATATTTTACCACCCAGCGTATATTGATCCAACGGTGAAAAATCTCGCATAGACAAACACATGCAAGAAAAGTTCCAAAACAAATAATCCAGCCAAGAAAACAAAAATTTGCAACAAAAAAAATAAAACCAAACAAACTGATAAAGAGCAAGCCAAACCATAACACAGACCTGAAAGATTCAAGAAGTGGCTCATCATACGTAAATTTCGACGCCTTGTCCAAAGGAACATTAAGACCTTCCAACCAGTTTACACTGTCCACCGCCTGCCGAGCATAATTTCCGGCCATGCTGATTGCTGGGCTGCCCCAGAAATAGAGTATAGGATCTTTGAAAAGGCCCTGCTTGGACTCAAAGCCCAGGTCGAACACCATCTGGGCCGTTTCATGTAGCCGCCCCAACAGGCTCTCCGGCACCTCATGGTTGACCAGCCTGAACATTCCCCACTCTCTACAAGCCCGGCCCACATTCTCGGGGCTCATTCCGTGGAAATCTATCTCCGGAATGGAATATGAATCAGAATCGGAATCGGAATCAGAATCTGGTCTAGTTGACTTTCCGCCACGGTCAA
This sequence comes from Striga hermonthica, assembly GCA_902706635.1. Classification (NCBI taxonomy): domain Eukaryota; kingdom Viridiplantae; phylum Streptophyta; class Magnoliopsida; order Lamiales; family Orobanchaceae; genus Striga; species Striga hermonthica. Next base: position 1,086,422 of record CACSLK010004199.1, read on the forward strand.
CCGCGTCATGGTCGAGGTGAGGGCGAAAGAAGGGAGGATAGGACTGTAAGTTGATGTTGTTGTCTGAAATTAGCATTTTTGGAGATTTCCAGGTTCTTGGGTTTTTTTTTTTTCTTCTCTTGAGCTTTGCTTGCTGGGTTTGATTTGTGTTGTGTGTGGTGACAGGAAGTTTGCAGGGTGTTTTTTGCTATTTATATAAAATAGAGCTACTGGTTTGGTAATTATGGAGAAATGAAAGAGTGGTGACTTGGACCATTGGCCCTTTTAGAAACCTACACGTGTTGAAAAAGCGATGCTTTGATAAATTAAAAAAAAAATAATCAGTGATTGGTTTTATTTTATTGAGTTTGTTAACGTCAGGCAATGCAATGCTGAAGTCTCGGCATTTCTTAGTATAGAAACATTGCAACAGAAAGAGGGCCACCATATGCAGTGTGATGTGATTTGACAGATTATGGGATAGGTTTGTTGCATATTCTAAAGAAGGAAATTCATTTGGTTTCAATCTACTACACAAGAAAATCGAACCAAATTATCCAGAGACGCGTATTCGGTTCGATTAAAGTTCGTTTGGACTCGTTCGGGTTGACAGGCAAACAAGCTCAAGTGCAAGTAAGAAAACACGGAGAACATTTGATCTCAATGTGACAAAAATCCTCACATTCACATATATGTATGTAATGATCACAACACTAGTGGCTCGATCATGCCGAAATCAGGTTGAGACCGATGGAATACTGCCTGGACCAAGACAAACCGAGACAAGACAATTAGAGAACATACAATCGGTTCTAATCCTGCAGCAGGGACAATATAATCCCGTCAGATTCATCTGTGTCGATTTTTAGTTAACTCGGTACAATCTCCATCTGACCCACCGATAGTCGACGTAATTTGCTGACATGGAACAATTGCCAGCCAACTTATTGACGTGGCACCCTTTTATGTGACACGTCGAAAAATGAGTGCCTATGGAAAACCAGTTGTTCTCTCACTCCTCATGGCTCTTTCATGCTGCAAATGAAAACCAAAAACCTTAAACGTTTATGAACTAATAGTCGACACGACAAAAGAAGTCGGTATATATTCTGCTCTCTTTCATTTTACTTATCTTCTTGAACAGAGCTTTTTTGCACATTTTTATGTTTTCCTTTTGGTCCCAAATGGCATTTCTCAAAAAAATAAGGATAAAAAAACTGCAAAATGGGAACCAAACTCACACACACATGCTTAAATTTCAATGTGTTCTCCTCAATTGGGAGCCCGGGCTGAAGACGGTGAAACTTCAGCCGAAGCTCACCATACATGTTGCTTATTGTCAAGTCGAGCACAACCTTAAACTCACACCCAAAATCTGTAACAAATATACTAACTTCTATTGTTTGTGAATGATTGATTTGTAGTATGTTTGTGTCATTAGTTCACAAGGGACCGCTCATTGTAATAAACGGGCGTGAAATCGAGTTCAAACTCATAATCCTCCTTATATATAATTCTCGAATGCGCTGAGCCTACGTGGCTGCTTCTGGTGCTTCGGAATTCTACTTGGCGAAGAATCATGCTTCGTAATTAGGTTTGGACAAATAATATTGATATATTAATAATTAATAATATAGGTTCAGACATTCCATAAATATTATTTATCTAATTTAGGTATTTTAATATCACTTGTACTATCATAACCCTTTAATTATTTGTAATTTTACATAGTGAGGTACTAAGTGACTAATATATCCCTGACTTTGATTTGTTTCCTTCAATTAGCTATTGAATTGTAAATGTATTTTAAAAGTTGATAACTTTTGTATTTTTTATCGGTTTTACATTTATTATATATCAAATTAATCATCTTTTGATGATCTTCGATTTGACATCCATATTGTATATATGAAATAAATAAATTATATTTATCTTTATAATAATAAAAATAATAATATTTATTAAAATTCATTAGAAAAATAAAATTATTTATCAATTGATATATTTATTTTTAATGTAGTTATATTTTTTAAGTTAAAAATTATAATAATATAACACAGGTAAGTCGCACAAATAAAAAATGTTATACTAAATATATAATATATATATATATATATTTTTGTAAAAGCTATTTAAATTTTCAACTATTTTTCTCATTAATTTTAGTCTTTAATAAAAAAATTAGCAAGCACCCGTGTAATACACGGGTGTTATACTAGTAATCTACTAATAAACAATTACCAGAATCAACTTCCAGAAACTCGGGTACTCATAAGTCATAACCACTCATTCGCAACATATACAATCAACATGGCGTATAGAGTTTTGTTTATAGAGGCAAAACTCATAGAGTTTGTTAATCTCATATAGGCAACAGGATAACGCATGACGATGATTTGTATTCAAATAGGAGCAACCTACACTGGCGAATATCTAAAACACAATCGGTCAAATACAGTTTAATTTATGTGATTACCGAACATGTAATGAACCCGAATTCGATATGGTATTCCATGTTATGAGTACTTACACATCGAACTTGATGTCTAAATCATCAAACTCATATCACAATAACATATGTATTAGTACAACAAATCTGCGCATGCAATATTAGTACATTACAAAAACGATATAATTGGCACTAGGAAATTCAAGCTTATATTTCATAGTAAATCTACTAATTGACTGCTCATGTTATCTTAATTCTCAAGCATTCATAGTAAATCTCTTTAGAGACTATGTTAATTGTTTTTCTAATTCTTGAAAATACGACCACACGATTAATCTGCTAATTTGCAGGACAGTTTACCATTTCCGTTGTCTGTTTTTCGGGTAAAAAGATAAAACAGGCCGACTTAGGTAAGAAATCTATTCAAAGTTTTTCCAACCCTATTATCACAAATCTGTATTGACCTTGTCCTACTCATCAGCCACTGCAGAAATGGTAAAAACACGGGCAAGTAACTCCGACGTGTTCTGTCTCGCGAGTGAATCATCGTTTTTTTTTTTTT
>CACSLK010004199.1:1094117-1104993 GCA_902706635.1 Striga hermonthica
AGAGAGTTGAGCCTTTATACCTCATGACCAAACTATCGACGAAAGAAAAGCTACTACGACTGCGGCCTTTATACCTCATAACCAAACTATCGACGAAAGAAAAGCTGCTACCACTGCGTCCTAGTTGCAGCTGCTAACTAAACAACATAGAAAGAAAAGACTACTCAATAACAGAACCTAACAGCAACTAAAGAAACAAAAACAAAACAGGACCCAAACACTAGGAACCAAACATCTATGAACCAAGCCAAAGAACAGCAACACAGCCACCAGTCTTCAGCAGAAAAGCAATTCCTCAACCACAGCCATACATAACGGCAACCAAATGATCAACACTGTCAACAACTAGCTACTCAATCAAGACTACACAGTGTCCTCCCAGATTAAATATCAGAACCAAGAACAACTAACCTCACCTCCACACTTGAATGGATGAGAAGTACATAAGTACATTGTCGTGATTGGTCAACAAATTGCTCCACAGCTCCAAAACTAATAAATCAAAACCGTTCTATTCATATCGCCACAATCAACTTTATTCAAATTTAACTCGCAGTAATCAATATATCTGATCAAAACCGTTCTATTTATATCGCCAAGTTAACTAAAAAACTAGCCTAGTTACTAAAAAATAAAAATATCCAAAAAAAGAAAAAGTAGTTTCTCCATCATCTAACAAAATCACCAAAACGTTCCTAATCAACCACAATACTACCTAAATCTATCCTCGACGCCTCCTCCTCCCCATTCACAAGCCTCCTGAGGCCCTCCCTTAGCTCTGGCACCCCTTCCTCCAGGACTGCACAAACCGGGAAAATGGCAGCCCCACGAACCCTCTCCCTCAGCTCCTCGTACACCCTCTCGGCCCCCTCCTCGTCGATCTTGTTCGCCACCACCAATGCGGGCCGGGCCGAAAGCCCCTCCCTGTAGAACTCCAGCTCCATCATCAGGTCCCTCAGCTGCACCCACGGGGGCTCACCTTTCCTCCCATCCAACCCGGCCGACAAATCCAGCACGTACGCCAGCACTTTCGTCCGCTCTATGTGGCGCAAAAAAGCGTGCCCGAGCCCGCGATTCTCGTGGGCCCCACTTATGAGGCCCGGTATATCGGCTACCGTTATGGACAGGTCGTCGTAGTTCATCTTTCCCAAGTTGGGCCTCAGAGTGGTGAAAGCGTAATGGCCGATCACGGGCTTGGCCCGCGACATGGCCCCAAGAAGGGTGCTTTTTCCGGCATTGGGCATTCCCACAAGGCCCACATCGGCAATGCTCTTTAATTCCAACAAAAGGACGGCTTCGGAGCCGGGCTGACCTATGTTGGGCTCAACTCGGGCTTCATTGTTATCGGGAGATTGGTGGCCCAAGTCATTGTCGTCATCATCTGCCTTGGAGCCTTTTGTGAAGTGCATATTGCCCAAGCCACCGTCACCTCCTCGGGCCACGGTTATCCGCTCGCCTGGCTTTATGAGCTCGGACACGTCGTATTGTGCTTGTTCGGTTTCTTCAGAAAATTCTTCGAAATTCGTCTCAGAAATGTTTGCTTCGTTATCCGTATCCTCCCACACACTGTACCCATGTGGCTCGGGTGGCTGCCAATCAGGTCCGGGTTCGGTTTGGGGTTTATAAGTTGAAAATCGAGGAGAAACTTGAGAACGTGAGGCAAAAGGTGGCTCCTTTGGAGTTCTTCTGCTCAAACGAGATGAATTCTGGTGAGAATTGTCCGCCTTCGGCCTTTTTGAGATGCTCTCTGTCGGAGATTGTTGGAAATTATCCGATGAGTTTGAATAAAGTGAACCAGGGATTTCCCAAGGATCCAATGTTCCGGAAGGTTTCTTCTCGACCGAGGAGGAGGGGATTACACCTTCTAAAAGATGAATCACAGTGCCAACAGGAACCAAAACAACCTAACAGAAGAGTGTGTTCTTGTCGGATCACTTAAAATCAGCCGAAAGACGTAATATATTAATAAGGAAATTTAGAACCTAACAAAATGGAGTAATGAACTAAAAAGTGCAACCTTATCAGGTCCTCGGGTTCCTATCATATTTTTTGAAGCCCCATGCCCTCCTCTCTTTGCATTCTGAGACAAGAATGCAGTACATTTGCAATACATTCACAAATGAAAAAGGAGTGTGGTACGAAAATAATAAATGCTAAAATGTCGTAAGATGTAATGCGATAATCAGAGAAAAGAAAGAAACTAACAACATGGTGTTGCAGACCGCGGAAGTCCCAAACTGACGGAGAACATTCAAGAATCACGTCACCACCTCTTCCACCGTTCCCACCTGACAGCAACCAAAATTAAGGAGGATGCATATATAGAATTTCATCAGATAAATACAATTCGCATTCATTTCGTACTTGTAGGAGACAAAAATGGCCGATCTTCGATGAAATTAGAAAAAATAAAATAAAACGAAATATCTATCCCACTTTTCAAGTGTTACCACTATTTAAGCAAAAGAATTCCACTGTTACAGCTAAAATGCAGTGTTAGAATTTGGTAACCCCAACGCCATTAACAACCACTTATGAATCTTAATGAGGAAGTGGGGGTAAGCCAGATTTTAAGGTGAAAGACTAGGCAAAAAAAAGAACATTTTCTATACCCGGCTACAGGCCAACCTTAATAGCCGAAAAACTTAAATTTCCATTAGATCGATGTAAAGTCTGGGATAATGGAAAGAGGCCCACCATCAGGTTTGCCTCGTCGAACGTGACGGCTTCTTCGGAAGCTGGTACAACCATTGCCTCCATCACCACCCTTAGCCCATAGCCTGAATCGATCAATCATCCTACGCTCCTAAATCAAAAGAGAGGAATATATTATATATCTCCAGAAACACTTCGTACCACTACAAAATGAAAAAAAAAAGAAAATAAAAAATGAAGTAGAAGTTAGAAGTCTACATGATATATACGAACTGTTGAAATGAACGTGAATTGAGAGAGAAACTGTTTACTTGTAATGGCGCCTTTGTTTTCTTGCAAGATATGTCGGAATACGAGCATGATAGAAAAAGCCATCGGAATCTTGAGAATTTCGTGGCGGCCTCCAAATGAGTGACCGTATTTCTGCCCCGTGCCCACATCATCTCTTTTCGGGTCTCTTCAATCGTAAACACGAAGCGCCTGCTTTTCTACATAAAATAGCAAATGTGTCTTTGGAAATCCCATGCCAGATTCTAGCAAAAGTGATAATGAAGCAGCTATAGATGCTATAAACCTCACATACTAAATTCAAAACATGACAATCCCAAAGCTAGTTTTTCAACATTCTTATAGTTGCCGAAAATGGCAGCAAACGGCAAAACCGACCAATACCCAACGCAAGCCGCCGGTACAGCGGGCAGGGCCACCTTCACACACACACACACACACACAAAGCTAGCAGTCGTGGTTTGGTACAAAATTGGGAACAATGTGGGATAAAAAACCAACGGGCAAGAATCCAAGACAATTAACCCTAATTAAATTAACAAAAGCCAAGATTCAGCCAATACCTGGGTCAGGTGTCTCCGGTGGGTGGACTCGAGATTGCCGAACTTCGTGGGCGTCGGCAAGTGGCTCTTCTGCGGAATCAAAGGAGGGTTTTTATTAGAGAATCACCAATGGTATGGTGATTGCAGAATTGTAGAAGAGACAAAAAACTTCCATATGACATAAAAGAGACTCAACAAATGTAGAAGTCTTTCCACTTAAGTCCTTCTAGAATTGATATTTACTTCTTTAATTTTTAATTAAAATCTAATATAGTAAAGAATAAGTTGTATGTGCCAAAATACCAAAAGCACCGGAAAAATCTTGCGGGATCTACTCGGCGGGAATTGGCGGATCGAGAGAGGGATTTGGGAGAGGCGGCGCTCATTAACTCAGGCAATCAGCATTTAGCATATGAGTTCCTTTCTCCGATTTTCGATCTCATTTTGAGTTCATTCATTTTTAGGGAGCTCTATAGCCCTAATTTTCTGTTGAATGATCGAGATTTTTGTACCCTGATTTTGGACCCAAATAACCGAACTTTGTACCTTGATTTAAGATGACTGAGATTTTGGGAGGGAGACGAAGACGGTGCCCTCGACCGACGGTTCGACGACCGGCGACAAGGAGTTCCTTGACCGGGAACGGCGAGAAGGAGTCACAGACACACCTTCTGGGGACGATTTTTTTCGGAGAAGATGATTTGGATTTGGGAGATTTAGGGCAGAGGAGGAGCGACGGTGGTAGATTGTGGACGGCGGAGGATTTGGAGAAGGAAGACCGACGGGACGATTCGGGGTAGGGAGACCGACGGGCGATTTTGAGGAGGGGAGAAACCGACGGCGATTTGAAAGTCTGTGTGTAGTAGTGCAGTGAAGAGTGAAGACGGGCGATTTTGGTAAGTGGTGGACTGGAGGTATGTTTAGAAATTAGGGTTATTTCGGACATTACATTTGATGTCCGAAACCGAAACCGACCGAGTCGGATGAAAACCGAACCAAATCTTTCAGTTCGGACGGTTTTAGTCAAATTTTGCACACCCTTACGTGAGCCGATAGGGTACTCAATATTATGATGACTAGATTTTATATGTTTTTGTTTTGCGTGATTATTTGAAATTGGATTTCACTAGTTGTCAATTTATTTCGGGGTTTTGAAATTTTACTGTTTTTTGGTGGTGTTTGTCTGTTGTTTGCAGCAAGCCAATGGAAGAGGATGCCACTGTTAAGTAGTCTGGCTATTTTCACTGTACTTCATTTTGGTTTTGCAATTATCAATCTTGTATTCACTGCTTTTGTAGTTACACAAGTGTTTGTGTAGTTGTTATTTGTTCCTAACAATAGTTATTTTAATTTTGGCTATTTTTATGTCATGTTTCTAGTGAGCCATTGATAGTCTCTGCTTTATATAATTGTGGGAGGCTGGGCAACTCAGGTATATGATGTGCAAGAGAAGTTTGTAAATTGAGCTTAAAGAATGGCATCTAATTTGGCTACAATCCATGAAGTTTTCTAATATGTTACATGGGTTAACTGAGCATCACTTTTTATTTTAGAGTTCAGTTGTACAACATCATTCGGCTATAGCTAGTCGGTGGTATGTATTTGCTTTATTGAAGTCTATCGTTTCGAAAAAAATAATAACATTAATCCGTCGCCTTGTTTTTCTTTTTTCCTTGTTACATTTAGAACCGAGACAAAATCAACGACCATGCACGTTTTGCGACAACACTCGATTTGAGAAATTAAAAAAAAGGTCCCAATAGTCTTTCCCATTAAAATTTAAACTTAATGCCGCAACACACATATAGAAAAAGAACCAAGAACCCAGGCAAACAAAACCGAGTTACAACAATCTAAAACTGATCACACTTCAAAATAATAAAAGAAACAAGAAAAAATATGAAAGACGAAGAAAACTTACAGTAACAACTTCAACTCAAAAATCTTTAAAATCCTAATCAGCAGCCCTCGATCGCGTATTTATTATGTAGACACGAAATAATTTATCTTAGAATCTCTCCCCAAACCGGAAGAAAATCGTGCCAGTCCCAGTGTTGTGATCAACAGCATATTCTGCCCTCACTAACCCTAACTTGACTCCCACACCATAAGACGAACCGTAGCCCATCCTCCTGTAGACCTTCGTCGGGTTTCCCTTGACGTCCTTTGAACTCCCCAAGTCATTCCCATGCTCGGCAAACACATACGCGTGGGTGCCCTTCACGGGTATCCGAAGCTCAGCAGCCACCTATATACACGGTTATATATAACAATGCATAAAGTTTGTACACAATGTTAACCATACCAAATCGAGATGAAATATACAATTTTTTCTGATTGAGAAAAATGATGCATTTGAGTTTTGACCCTGGTAAAAAAACAGCAGAGCTGACTATTGGATTATTACACTATCTAATCACAAGTGCCCTTAAACTTTGACATAATTATAGAGAACCCAAGCTTATTCTCAAATTTACAAATAAATAATGCCTCATAGATTTTTCAGTCTTGCAAGCGTTTCAAGTTTATAAAAGTATTACCAGTCAGCCCCATAACATTACAGTTCACATTCAATCAAAACCTCAGGGATACTTTTGTGATTTTGAAAGTTTGCTGGTGTTTTTGTAATATGGTGAAACTTCAACAGTGCATTTTGTAATAATTCCAAACTATGATAACTAATACTCCTGAAACCTGTTAACATTTTTAGCATGCTCACTTTATACTACCAAATACAAACCTCAAGGAGTTGTCTGAAGTTTGTAACTACAATTTCCAAAAGATAAGCACAGCAGAGCAAACTTCTGGTTTAGTTCTTGTAGTTGAAAATATAATTTCATAGGATGGTCCTATTTTACTAATAATCATTTACATACACAGAGAAAAAATGTCAAAAGGAATAAGATAAAAATTACAAAATTAACTCCATACCTCAAGTATATTTCTTGCAGCTCCCAACTCTCCCATGTTATAACCCCGCACAGAATAAGGTCCCCCAAGAGTAAATGCATCATAACTAGGAAGATCACCAACACAGCCAGCATAATGGCCATGGAGGACCAAAACGGGAGGTGGCGGCTTTCCAGCACCTTCCTCTACTCGCTTCAGTGGGAGAAATCGTGTTAATGTTAACTGATGGCGGTTAAAAATCGGAAATTTGCTGCCAATTCCAAGCCCCTGATCGAGCTGTATAAAACCATAAAGAAAAAAGAAATTGACAGAAAAGAGAATTAGTCCATGAAATAGAAGCAAAAACAGTTCACCGTTTCATGAGATACATAAAACCAATGGTTCTTCATACTGAAAAACTTTATTAAGGGTCTCGAATATTGATGGGCCTAAGATAGAGAATTTCTAAAAGATTGCAGAGCGTACAAATTAGCACTGCTAAAGATTAACGTGAAGATCAAGAACACAACAATTCTAGGTATCAAACACTCTAATTCTAGTTTGGGGTTGGCAAAGAAGTTGAACAAAATTTTAAGTATGACGATACAATTTCGATAAAAACGTCAATAATGTATAAATTCACATGTTAAATTGAGGATGTCAGAAGTAACTATATTGTTTTCACTTCAAACATGTTACCCAAAAGACTAAAGCACTCATCCTTACAATTCTCGTTAAATAACCTATTTTTTTATGTAATCAATTAGCAGCCACTTGCCTTCAACCCCTCATCTCTTTCCTTTTTCATTTTTCCTATTTACTAGCCTAGATTTGATCATTTTTTATTATTCATTCCTCCACCATTCCCAATAAATTTCTTATAATTAAACTCAACAGCATTCCCCCTTCCCGTTCTGACATTTTACTGGAATCACTCTTACACCACTCGCCCTTTCCCTACCGAAGCAGTTCCATCTGCATTCTAATTTTGCAAGTCAAACTAAACTAACTTAATATCTATCAACAAGTCTTATGAAGTATTTCACGAATTGTCATTGAGTAATGTAGCACCGCCTTATTTGGTGGAAACTTCCTACTTGTCTCCACTCTTTGCTGATTCATTTTTCATTCAGGACTATCATCCCCTGTGAAACTGAGGAAAAAATGGGAATATAGGCACAGCTGGGAACTGAGGAAAAAATGGAGTTAGAGGCTCACACAAAGTTACATCATATTCAACCAATGAAAGCATTCAAATTCTGCTAGCTAGGTTTCAAGCAGATGACACAGAAACTTCAAAAAATGTATGCAACGCTTTACCAATCTCAGATAAGCCATTCAGCTCATAAACAACATGCATATATATGCCCACATTGTGACCAAATAACCATAATGCATTCTAAAACAAAAGAGAAAAACATAGCACCTCCCCAAGTTTTTACGGAAAAGGAGAATCAAGGAGTGCAAAAGGAATATCATTAATCTTCCATAATGGTGTGGTTTCGAAGATGAATGTTGTGGAAGTGTAAGATAAACAGATGTTTGCTCACCTGGAACACATTTCTCTCACCAACTATAGCCCCATTTACAAATTTAGTGTTGTCACGAGTGATATTGGCCTGAAGAAACGCCATACGGTCAACTCCAGTGCCACTGAGTGTTGTAGGAGGTCCATCTGCACTCACTCCACCACTTGGCAATAACCTTTGACCATTTGCACAGATGTGGCTGCTCTCATCACGTGTTACTATCTCCTCCATCACTAGTCCGTAGGTAAATTTGCTTTGACGAGTGAAATTCTGCAAGAACATCACTTAATGTCCCTCCATCACATACACACAAGATAATAGAGTTTGTAAGAGATATTTGACAAGTGAAGTTCTGCAAGAACATCACTTAATGTTCCTCCATCACGTACACACAAGATAATAGAATTTGTAAGAGATATTTGAGTTCAATCTTCTACAGTTCTGCTTACTCAAGTCAGTATAAAAAACAATTCACAAATCCACCTAATCATAGCCTGTTAAAATCTATCGGGAAAATATAACAAGTTCAAGAAGGAAAATCATACCTCCATTATGTTTGCTTTAACTCCAGCTCGGTCAACCCATATAGGGGGAACTTCTTCTGTTCCAGGTCCACCAGTGAAGACTGGGCTAAGCTTTCTACTATTGAAGCAGCTAGTACGGAAAGTACGGTTGCGAGGATTTTCCACTCCATCAATGTATGGATGGACATATTCCAGCTTGAAAGAAAGGTCATCCTATATATGTTATGCAGACATATGTTAATGCTATACAAAAATTTGCACTTCATTCTGGAAAAGAAGCTTGAACAAATGTAATCACCTGAGGGTTAAGGAAGTTGCTAGTAGTCACTGAACCAAGAAGTGACCTATTCAAACCGCAAATATTACGATGCTCAAAAGAAACAGTCCCACCAGGCTGGATTGAAGCCTGGGTAGCATTTGATAAGTAGAAAAAAAAAACATTTAGCGGATATATTTAAAAGAACTTAAATAAAAAACACCAAATTTCTGTTTATGCTATTAACCAGTGTAGGACGGCCCCCGCGACCTGGAACGATACTCCACTCTGTGCTAACTTCAGCAGACTTCTGTTCCAATTCTTTAAGCTTCACTTCAACAATAATGCCTCCCTCATTATTTTCATCCGGGCGCGGGTTTACCTCAATGTTAGAGAAGAGAGATAAAGAATTTATATTCCTTAGTGCTTGCTTCCCAGCTTCAATATTGAAAACTCGTCCTTCTTGAAGCTGTAAGCGAGGAAAACAAAAATGAGTCCAACCCTTAAATAACAGTTAAAAAATTCAATCGCACACATAATGGTTAATGACCAACTGACATGGTCATCAAATTTATGGCTTCAATTTTTTTATTTTTATTTTTTTTTTAAAAAAAGAATAAAAAAGCATTTTATAAAGCAGGCATGATCGTGTAGTCGTGTTGAACACAGACCCATGTAGAAGCATTATTCACTTACAACAACAAAGGCAGTTAACAATTGGTCACAATAGTACACTGACTACATATAGATGATTATGGCGAACACTTAAACCCTGAAGTGTTTTAAATGTCAGCACATAGCTCCCCCGATTTTCATAATACAAGAGGGGAATCAGTAAATATATGATATGCTACCATTCTGAATACTCCTTGAAACAGTCCAACTATCATTTTAACACATGGCCACCATATCCCTGCAATAGAACCTCAATATATGTCACATAACTTAATACAACAGCTCCAGTCAAACTAACCTGTTTGGGCAATTCTCTCTCTATCACAGCGAGCTGAGTATTCCCCTCGCAAACATTACCCAGCTTATCCTGGAATTGAACCGATAGCTCTGTGATATCACCTTCCACCACTTCACATACCACCTCTCTCGTATTCAAATTCCCAAAATTCACAACTTGTGCACAGGCATATCCGTTTTCATGATACCACTGCTGAATGCTATCCCTTATCTTTTGCAACAATCTCGCGGTCACCCTGCCATGATCCATCATCATCTCCAATATCTCTTGTTGTTTAGACATTGGCATCAAACACGGCCTTGCCATGTTGATCCTGTTAAAGTAATCTCTCGCCTGGTTATCCATGTACTCCATTTGCTCCCTCTCGGTCATATTAGGGTCCATCTCAACAGGCTTGGACTGTGGCATGAGTCCCACGTTAATCAACCTTAATCTATCAGCCGACTGCCACGAGGACTCTTGGAACGGAATGGTTATATTGATGGTGCCATCCGGATTCATCTTTGCCTCCAGATCAACTTTCTCAAACATTCCACATGTTTCTAGGGTTTCCAGTTCCTTCAGGAACTGAGCTTTGGTGTAAATACCCCCAGGCCGGAGGGACACCATCTCAAAGAAAGAGTCCTCTGGGCCTGCAGTCGAGCGGCTCCGTTTATCTAGAAATAGGATTTCAGAGACCTTGTACTTCTTGAAACCGCTGAGTTTGTTCAGCTGCACCACGATGTTGGCCGGCAATCCATGGGAATCCCACTCTTGTTGAGGATCGTCATCTTTAGCAACAGCTGCGGGCGAGAAGAACCGCCAGAAACCGCCGCCTCCCTCCCCACCTTCACTTCCTCCTCCTCCTCCGCCTCCGCCCCCGCCGCTTCCACCACCCCCGACGCTGCCGCCTCCTCCGGAGCTAAAGATAGGGTTGCTGCCAGAGAAGGCAGGTTTGGCTATGTGGAAAAGAACCCACGAGGCGGCGGAGGCGGCGATTGATTTGGGGAAAATTACAGGGTTGGGAAGTAATGTGGGACGTCTCAAAGGTTTAGGGTTTTGGGAGGATGAAGCGGCGGGGAGGGATGGGAGACTACATTGGATAGTCGAAGCTGAGGGTGAAACGGCAGAGTTTGCAGAGGGATTACGGCGGGGCGTGGTCGGCGACGATGTGAGACGGAGGGAATGAGACGGAGCGGCGGCGAACGACGTCATCGGCGGAAGGGTTTAAGATAAGGATG
>CACSLK010004199.1:1302286-1316123 GCA_902706635.1 Striga hermonthica
TCTCGCACCACCGTGCCGTGATTTTCTTTCCGCTGCAACTATTTTTTTCGTTTTTTCTCATATTTTGTCTGGACGAAACCCTAGTTTCGATCCTCCTCTGAAATTTGTAGATCTACCACGAATCGACTCGATTCTCGTTTTTTTTGCTGTAAATCGACTTGATGGCGGCTTCTAATCCGTCCGATGATCCAGCTTCTCCATATTACCTTCATGCCAGTGACAATCCGGGAGCGTTGATTGTTGCGGAGCAGTTCAACGGAGAGAATTATGTCTCCTGGTCACGCGCCGTTCTTATGGCTCTCAGTGTGAAGAACAAAGTCGGTTTCGTTGACGGTACAGTGAATGCTCCTTCGCAATCCGGTAACCCTAGTCTCTATGTTTCATGGCTGAGGGCTAATAATTTGGTTCTATCTTGGCTTCTTAACTCGATTTCTAGAGAAATACGCCAATCCTTACTGTTTTTCACATCTGCTTATGATGTATGGACTGAACTGAAAAATCGCTATGTTATGAGTAGTGGACCACGCGTTTTTCACCTTGAAAAATCCCTTAGTACCATAAGTCAAGGATCTTCTGGCATTACTCAATATTATAATTCTTTCAAGTCGCTTTGGGATGAGTATGTTACGTATAGGCCAATTTTTAAGTGCAACTGTGGTGCTTTCACTTCCTGTACTTGTAACATCTTTGAATCTATGGCCATATCTCAGCACCAAGACTCTGCTATGAAATTCCTAGTCGGATTGAATGATTCTTACTCTTCAATTCGCAGTCATTTTCTCTTGTCTACACCTATGCCCCCTCTATCGAAAATTTACTCTCTCCTCCTTCAAGAGGAAACCCAAAGATCCTTACATAACAACCCTCAATCTATTGATCCCCTTGCTATGCTTGCTAAAACCTCTGGCACCCAAAACAAATTCCAAAAACCTCCTTTCAAAGACAAAAAGAAGCCTAAATGCACCCATTGTGGTTACACTGGCCATACTGTGGATAAATGCTTTAAGATTGTTGGTTACCCTGACAATTGGCCTGGTCCTAAAGGTCAAAAACCAGCTGCTACTCATTCTGTGAATGCAACTCAATCTGATGTTCATGCTTATACCTCTAATGCTGATACAAACATTACTAATGATCTCTTTCATGAGTTCATAGCATTTAAAAGAGCACAGGAGTCTCTCAGCACTCAGCAGCCTAAAGCAAGTCCTGTTGTAGCCACTGCAATGCCCTCAACCTCAGGTATTCCTAACTCCATTTCATGTTCAGTAGCTAGAAATTTATCAAAGCATACATGGATATTGGATACTGGGGCTACTGATCACATGATTTGTGATATGTCTTTCTTTAATACAAAACCTGATCCTATACATGTGAACATAAACTTACCAAATGGTCAACAAACTGAAGCATGTTACAAGGGAAATGTTATTCTTAATGATCACATAACTCTCATTGATGCATTGTATGTCCCTACTTTTAGCTTCAATTTGATATCTGTTTCAAAGTTAGTATCATCCAACAAGTTCATATTGCAATTCCTGTCATGTTATTGCATCTTACAGGACATGCTAACACAGAAAATGATTGGTTCTGCTGATCTGAGAGATGGCCTATATCATTTTTCACCTTCTTGTTCATATAACAATACTGCACCTTTACATGTAAACTTTCATTTACCTGTAAATCAAACTGAGACAGCTTGTTCTACTATTGTTTCAAATGATGTCTGGCATTATAGACTGGGGCATTTATCATATTCAAAATTACATCAGTTACATGTTACATCTACACCCTGTGATGTTATGAAATCTGCACCATGTGATGTATGCCACTTTGCTAGACAAAAGAAACTTCCATTTTCTGAAAGTAATTCTGTTGCCTCTGAGTGTTTTGATTTAATCCACTGTGATTTATGGGGTCCATTTGCTGTTGCATCTCATGAAGGATACAAATTTTTCCTTACCATTGTAGATGATCATTCTAGAGTCACATGGATATACCCATTATCTGCTAAATCAGACACTAAACAGAGTCTCATTCATTTTTATAATATGATTCTAACTCAGTTTAATAAAAAGATCAAAGTGATAAGGTCTGATAATGGAACTGAGTTCATTCTTCAAGATTTTTACAAAAACCATGGCATTTTGCATCAGACTTCATGTGTAGAGTCACCTCAGCAAAATGGTAGGGTAGAAAGGAAGCATCAGCACCTATTACAAGTTGCTAGAGCTCTCCTTTTTCATGCTCATTTACCTCTCTCTTTTTGGGTAGATTGCATTCTTGCTGCCACTCACATCATTAACAGAATACCAACTCATGTTTTGAAAAACAAATCTCCTTTTGAAATTCTTTATAACAAACCTGCTACTTATGATCATCTTAAGGTCATAGGTTGCTTGGCATATGCATCAACTTTATCTGCTCAGAGATCAAAATTTGCACCTAGAGCATCAAAATGCATTTTTCTTGGGTATCCTATAGGTTGTAAAGGTTATAAACTTTACAACCTTGATACTAAGAAAACATTTATTTCCAGGAATGTGCAATTTTATGAAAGTGTGTTTCCTTTTCAAAACCATAAACCATCTGAGCTTCTTTTTCCTCCAACAAATTCTTTTGACTTCTCTGATTATATACCTCAAACATCTCAGATTGATTCCCATAACCCTCCCAGTTCACCTATTCAGAACACTTCTCCCAGTCCTTCTCCACAACATATCAATATTACTCCTAATCCAACTATTACAGATAGACAAAATCCATCTCCACAGCCAATTCACACTGCAACACCTCCAAGAAGAAAATCCACAAGAGTATCAAAACCTCCTTCTTATTTGCAGATATACAGTCATTCTTTGCCTAATTCTTCTCATTCATCTAACACATCTTTCAGCACATCTGGTAAATCTGTCAAATATCCCATTTCTCAATTTTTATCAACTACTAAACTCTCTGAAAATCACAAATGCTTTACAACATCCATTTCAGAGCACACAGAACCCAAATCCTATTCACAAGCAGCCAAAGACCCTCTGTGGCAGGCTGCTATGAAAAAGGAATTGGATGCATTAGAAAACACTGAGACATGGATTCTAACAGATTTACCCACTAACAAACATTGTATAGGCTGTAAGTGGGTATTTAAAATAAAATACAATTCTAATGGCACAATTGAGAGGTATAAAGCCAGATTAGTGGCAAAAGGCTATACCCAAGAAGAGGGTATAGACTACTTTGAAACCTTCTCTCCTGTAGCCAAGATTACTACTGTTAGATTCATGATTGCCCTTGCATCCATTAAAAACTGGCATATTCATCAGTTAGATGTTAACAATGCATTTTTACATGGTGAGTTAAATGAAGATGTTTACATGACACCTCCTCCTGGATATTGTTCTCCAAATGATACAAGGGTCTGTAAACTTAAGAAAAGTCTGTATGGATTGAAACAAGCCTCTAGGCAATGGTTTCAAAAGCTTACAACTTGCTTACTGCATTATGGTTTCAAACAATCAGTCTCTGATTGCTCTCTTTTTACCTTATCTCATTCTGATAACTCATCATTTACAGCTCTTCTTGTCTATGTGGATGATGTTATTATAGCAGGTAACAATCTTAATGAGATCACAAAAATCAAACATCATCTCCATTCTTGTTTTACCATTAAAGATCTAGGTCAGTTAAAATACATTTTGGGTCTTGAATTTGCACACTCAAACACAGGTATAAATATGTGTCAAAGAAAGTATACCCTTGATGTTTTAACTGATACAGGTTTCCTTGCCAGTAAACCTGCCCCCACCCCCATGGACTCTACTGTTAAATTGTGTTCTGCCACTGAATCTTGTGAACTGACTAATGTTAAAGAATATAGAAGATTAATAGGTAGACTTTTATATCTTACTATTTCTAGACCTGACATCTCTTATAGTGTTCAAACATTAAGTCAGTTCTTATCAAAGCCTACAAAAGTTCATTTGACTGCAGCACACAGGATATTAAGGTATTTAAAGGGTACAGTGGGCCAAGGTATATTCTTTCCTAGATCATCTTCTTTACATCTTAATGCATATTGTGACAGTGATTGGGCTAGTTGCTTAGACACAAGAAAGAGTGTGACTGGCTATTCTGTTTTTTTGGGAAAATCACTCATTTCTTGGAAGTCTAAGAAACAAAGCACAATTAGTAGGTCCTCAGCTGAAGCTGAGTATAGAGCTTTAGCATCTACCTCATGTGAAATCCAATGGCTATTATATTTACTTGCTGATTTCAACATTTCTCATTATTGTCCAGTTTCATTATTTTCAGATAGTCAGTCTGCCATTGCTATTGCTAATAATCCAGTGTTTCATGAAAGGACCAAGCATATACAACTTGACTGTCATTTAATTCGAGAAAAGATTGCTCAGGGATTAATCAAGCTGCACCATATTTCCAGCAAGGAGCAGATTGCAGACTTACTAACAAAGCCCTTGCCTAAAACCCTCTTCTCTTATTTACTGTCCAAGATTAACATGTGCAATATACATGCTAATCTTGCGGGGGGGTGTTGATATTATATTTGGGCTTTGTAAATGATACTTGGGCTTTGTAAATATATTTGGGCTTTGTAAATAAGCTGTTGTCATTTAAAGTCCAGCAGCTTTAGTATTGTGTCTTTGTAAACCCTAAGTATAAATAGGGTGAACAACATCTTTGTATTCACTTTTTCGGTTTATCAGAAAAGAGTATTTTTCTTGTTTCTCTCTCTACTGTTCGCTATCTCTCTCTCAATCTTCATCAGTTTCTTAGATTCAACAATAACTTTTAGATTTGTTAAAAATGCATAAAATTAAGTATAGAACTTCTTGGGCATGTCTTATTATAAATCAACTATTTGTATATATTTATATTATATTATGGATAATTACAATTTTGTCATTAATATTTTACTCAAATATTCATAATTAAGAAATTCATCAATTATATTTTTCAGTCAACTATACTACAACATAAAATTTTTGTTTGTAAAAATTTTCCAAAAAATTTTTATTTCAATGATTTTCTTAAGAAAATTTAAAATTATTTCTTAAATTAAATAATTGGGTCCACCAATGTAAATAATAATAGTAACAATAATCATAATAATACTATATATAGTCTGAATGGATTTCCAGATTTTGAAAAGAAAAAGAAAAGTTATAGTAATAGTAACAATTATCATCCTGTGCACATGCACATATGTACAAAAAAATTATAAGTAATATGTGTGAATTTAATATTAAAATTATAGATGATAAACCTATCACATTTTCAAGATATGTGAATTTAATATTAAAATTCTAGAAAATAAACATATCACATTTTCAAGATATGTGAATTTAATATTAAAATTCTAGATAATGGACATACCACATTTTCAAGATTTAATCATTAGTAAAAATAAAATAATATTTATATAAATTATTTGAGTACAAATGAATCACTATATTGATTAAGTGTAACTATGTATTTTTTTTTTTTCTATTATATTATATAATAGTTAATGCTATTACCAACTCATAATATTTCACACTAAATATAAATTACATAAGTATAAACATTTTTATTGTTTCAAGATATTATTATTATTGTTGTTGTTGTTGTTGTAGTTATTATTATTATTATTATTATTATTATTATTATTATTATTATTATTATTATTATTATTATTATTATTATTATTATTATTATTATTATTATTATTATTATTATTATTATAGTAGTTAATGCTATTTTTTGCTATTAATGTTTTTACATGATTACACTTAATAGGAGTGTATTAATGTGAAAGGCAAAATATGAATGAAAAATTTTGTAACTTCTTTTGGAGGAAAAATAAATGAGGTTTTATTAATTAGGTTTTATTTATGAGGTTTTATTTAATGATTAGATAGCAATTATATATATAGAGATTAGAGAATTAAAAAGTCTCTTAATTAGTCCTGAGTCTTCTTGCTTCAAGCTTTCGGAATCACACCAGGTCATGTATTTAGGATATTTTGCACGTGAAGGAACCAAATAAATTAAAAATATAATATATAGTGAATATTAAATTACATGTATGCCATTACAAAGATGATAAAATAAAGATATTTTAGGCATATTATATTTTTACAGATTCATAGGCTCTTTTATAATAGTATAGATAGATATAGATAGATATAGATAGATTTATGTATATTTATTACGTACATATAACATTTTCCTAAATCTATTGTGCACATGTTATGTATAACTAGTAATCGTGCATATCTACAAAAATTATTATTAAATTTATAGTGTTTCAATTATTAGATTAACAAAAATCCTTTATCTCATTTATCTCTTAAAAAAATTTCAAAAGTCATAATATTTTATTTAATAACAAACTTTTTAATTATGAAACCCGTCTAGCCGACTCGGGATCGATTGGTAAAAAAACCGAACTAAACACAATTTTTTCCAATCAAAACGTCAAACTTCGAAGGATGAGTCATAGTTTAGGTGTTGCTTGGATACAAGATATCCAAAAATATTCAAACATTTTTAACCCAAATCAACTACTCATTAATTCAAATAATTTCTCTCATAATTTTAAATCAAATCAATTTTAATTATTTTATTATAAATAATAGTTAAATATTTTCACTAATAACTAATCCTACCAATTAACCAAATCAAAATAAAAATTCCAAACAAATTAAAAAGTTCTTGGGCTCGGCCCGTTTCCGGACCCATCAAAGGTAGGGGGCTATTTTTTAAAATTGAAAAATTAGGAGGGTATAAAAGCAAAAAAGGCACCTGGAACCTCCCGCCGTCACTATTTGCAGCCTATACGCACCCATTCACAGAGTTATTGAAAAGAGACTCTCGAAAGACCTTCGTTTACCACAGTCCACAAATACCTAATATATACATAATTTATTCATAAATCATACACACTCTGCAAGTCTGCGTGTGTGTGTGTGTGTGTGTGTGTGTGTGTCACTGCGTGTCTGCGGGGTGCTTTCTCTTCTTCATTTTTTCCATTATTTTTTTTTCCTTCACATTTTATTGATTTGGCCCGTTTTGCATCAATCTTCCTTGTGCAATTTACTTAAAAATTCAAACTTGCTGCAATTTTTTTCCCCCTTTTTTTGGGCACTTTCTTTTTTTTTTGTCATTGTCTCTGATTATGTAAAGATTCGTATCATTCAAAAGGGTTCCTTTTTAAGCTATCGGGTTTCTTAAAAATCGAATCTTTTTCACAGCTAATTCTGTGCTGACGTTCCTTTTACGTTCTTTCTATTTAAACTTTCGAGATTTTGTTCCATTTTTTTGTTTAAAGATTGCTACTTGAATACAGGTTCATCTGTGTTTTTTTTTTTCTTGTATCTTTACAAGTTCTTGAATTTTGTAGATTGAGAAGAGTCTTTGCCTGGGATTTTCTCAATGGAGCTTTTGAGAAGTAAATCATTGCTATGCCCTGTTGATCAGCATTGTTCCCAATGGGCAAGAAAGCTCATGGGCTACTGTCTCTGCGGGAAAAGGGATATGTTGTCATTGGATTTGGGTGTGATTAGTGTGGTGAGTTGGTGTGTGGCTGAGGTACCTCAACTCGTCACGAATTACCGGAGCAAATCGGCCGAGGGGCTGTCGATTTTGTTTCTTACGACATGGATTGTCGGGTAAATAAAGTATTCGTGAATGATTTTGTTTAGTTCTAAGCCTGTCTCTATCATTTATATGTTAGTTTTAGCAGATTGCATTGGGTTTTTTTTACTTCACATTCTTTTGAGTCTTATGGTGTTTCGAATGTGAAGCTGAATTCTTGAACTCTATGAGTGGCGATGATGTAATTAATGCTGGTCAAAAATCGGAAGACTAAATCTTACTGTATGGGTTCTGTTTTTCTTGGTTAATATGAACACAGAATATGTTGATCATGTTCATATATATTACTCCTATCATGTAAAATATCTTTCTTTTCGTTCTTGAACATCATTGATGTTATTGGTTCTCTGTAAAACGCTATAGGTTTCGAAATTTTACGGTTCGGAATATTATGCTGATTTCTGTAGAGTATTGTTGTATAGCTGTTTTGTGGTGAATTTTGTTTGTCTGACTGATTACTTTCTTGCCACCTTTTTTTATACAGAGATGCTCTCAATCTATTTGGCTGCATTTTGGAACCAGCTACTGTAAGTTTGTTAATGTGTTCTGCCTTCTATGTATTTTTAGCTGAATTCGTCGATTGGAAAAGACATTTCATTTCACGTATGTTGGTGCTAGAATATTCGTTTTTTTATGTTAGTCTGCTTCTAAATTTTGAAGGTTCATTCCTCGTGTTTCTTCAAAATCTTGAATATCTCACTAAGTACTGCAAATTCTGATTCTTGGAAGTCAAATGTTTAATACATTATCTTTTCTGATTCGCAGCTTCCAACTCAATATTATACGGCGTTGGTATGATTTTTCCTCCACCCCATTCCTTTTTATCCATCTGGTTTAACTTTTTACATTCATGTTATCATTGACCATTGATCTGATTGACTGATTATCAGTTTTTGGTTCTATACAGTTATATACAATTACAACCCTTATTCTTTTCTCACAAGCTATTTACTATGGACACGTCTATCCACGACTTAAGTCCAACAGGAAGCATGAGGTTCGGATTCGATACTACCATCTGCTTGCTACTTCATTTAACTATACTCGTAGCTTGTTCGAAAATTGTCAATGTATACTTACACATATGCAATATAATGGGAATTTTGACATATTCCCCACTTGATTGGTAACACTTTTACTTAATGTGTATCGCTAGGCTTCTCAGGCGGGACCCGGGGAAAGAAGAACGGGGCAAATTTGTGTTGTTGATACCAAAAAAGCCGATAATTTAGAGACAGCTGGATTTGCTCCAAGCTCACCTATTCCCGTCGAATACTATTCACCAGATAGTTCCGGAGAACTCTTCTTTATGTACTCGACCCATCTCTTATAACTCTTTAATATGCATATGATTGGTCGATAATATATTGAGCATTTTTAATTCACTTTATGAAAAAAAATTAATAATAATAATTGAGTGGGGGTTTTTTTCAGGTCAGCAAGATCACTTTCAGTCTGTCATACACCACCACCTTTAGGATCTTTCCTTGCATCAAGAGCTTCTAATTCTGAGATTGAACCGAATTTGCTCGAAGAACCATTGCTAGGTGAAGTTAGTTCGTCACAATCCGCGCCTCCACCCAAAGTTAAAACTATGCTTTGTGTGGTGAGATTTTCTTCTAATTTTGCATCCAAAATTTTTCACAAAATTCCAGTTTCCCCCCACATGTTAAAGTTCTTTCATTTGGATCTCTTGTTATTCTTGAAATTACTATTGTCGATCAGGTTTCCTTGATGACATTTGTACTTATGGAAAGCCTTAAAAACAACACTGTTTTCAAAAGTCCAACCGAAGGCATTGTGTTGAGAGTGGGAAGACAACTTTTGCAGGTAAATGTTTTAATTTTCAGGTGAAGGATTGTCTCTCTTTTTTTCCCTCTTTTTTTTTTTGGGTGTACTTTTCTGATTAGAGTTGATTTATATATTTATCGAAATTACAGGCCACTCGAAGTTCAACTCAAGAAACTTTGTCTGCAGAGAGCAATGGGATTGGAACATATTTCGGTTGGGGAATGGCAGCTATATACATGGGCGGACGTTTACCCCAAATTTGTCTGAATGTAATTATAATATCATATTATCTGAACTTCTTCCTGTCTAGAATTGAATTATATAAAAAACTCGAAACAAAATATTAACATTTTCTTTCTCCAAATTTCTACAGTTTCAAAGGGGAAATGCTGAGGTAAGTGTTATTTTTGCTCCCTCCATTTTTTTTAAATAAGAAAAAAAAAAACCATAAAAGATAACTTTTGTCTCGGTGTCGAGTGCAGGGGCTTAACCCACTAATGTTTGTTTTTGCTCTTGTTGGTAACTCTACGTATGTCGCAAGGTAAGCAAAAGCTGCAAATCTTTATGCTTTTTCATTCTTTCCCCATATTTTCTCTTCCTTTCGGAAACATATTTGTTATTTATAGATATATTTTTTCTTCTGCAGCATTCTTGTTAACAGTTTAAACTGGTCGAAAATACAGCCAAATCTTCCTTGGCTGGTGGAGTCCGGGGGATGTGTGCTTCTAGATATATTCGTATCCTCTACTTAATCTACTTACAAATTTAAGGATGAAATAACTTTTTTCTTTTTAAAATGAATGTCTAAATATTGCAATAACCTTAATAAAATGTTCTCAGATACTTGTTCAGTTCTTTTACTATCAGTATCGATCAAGAACTAAAGTTGAGAAGCACGTCTCATGAGTGGATTTGATCGATAATCATGACTATTGCAAAAGTAAAACTAATGTTCCCTCACAAGTTCTTATTGTATCCATTTTTTGCCTTGTAATTTTTACTCTTTATTTCGTTTTGTTCGTATTTCAAATTACTCTTATTAATTATATATAAATTTATCTCTGCAGTGGACGGACGTTTGTGAAGGCAGCTGGTGCTTCGAGTGCAGACACACTTCTGATCTTACCGTAAAAATTCAGCAACCTTCAGATTTTGCCGCTATTTCCTTTATTTTTTTTATATTTCTTTTTTCTAGTAACTATTTTACCTTTTTTTTTTTTTTTTTTTTTTTTTTTTTTTTTTTTGTTTCCCATACGTTTTTTATGCCGTCGTGTAGAAGTGGCTCAGTATTCTTGCTGAGATCTTTTCATAAAATTAGAGTAAAATCTATTTCTCTTCAATGTTCTTTCATGTTCTGTTTTCAAGTTTTTGCTTCGAAGCTATTGAGTAATTAGTAATTACAAACATTCCCCTGCTCCTAAAGTTTGCTATAATTACAGAAGAACTCCTAATGTTTCTGAAGATTACTGTAAAACCCCCTTACGTTTTGATGTCGTATCGCATTGTTCCCCTTCTTAATCAACAAAATAAATTGCAAAAACGCCCATCATTTATGCAAAAATGTAGCATTTACTCGTTAGTTCCTTGTAATATTGAGAAGAGGGGGGAAATGGCTGTTTTTTGATTGAAAGATTGATAGTTTTTGCCATGTTTTTGTTGTTGTGGTTTTACATGGATTCTGCACTTGTGGTGTTAGCTTCGTTAGAAAATATCTTGCTAAAACGGGGAGAGGAAAAAATAACTTTTTTCAACTTCTTTTATGTCCATTGCCTTTAGAATTTGCTAGAATGATTTGGTTTGGGACCAACGAAAATCTATGGAGTCATCGGATGGCTCTTTTATGGAGTCATCCGTAACTTTATGTACTGACACATGATCAGTGTGCATTTATTGCAGGACACGCGTCATTATACCATTTGTAAATAACTATAAATGACTCCATACTGTCATTCGATGGCTCCACAGTAAAACTGATACAACATAGATGATAACGTAAATAAACTTACACAAAATATGTAGAACATAATAAGGTGATCTTTCTATGGTATGATGATGAAATAATTAAACTTTTAACATTACACATTCATACTATAATGTCTATACTAGTACAACGCCCGTGTATTACACGGGTGTTTGCTAATTTTTCTTTAAAATCTAAAATTATTGAGAAAAAGTAGTTGAAAATTTAAATAACTTTTATAAAAATATATATTATTATATATTTAGTATGACACTTTTATTTGTGTGACATACTGGTGTTATATTATAATAATTTTTTAACTTACAACATATAACTACATTAAACAAAAATATATCAACTGAGAAATAATTTTATTTTTCTAATAAAATTTAATAAATATTATTTTTTATTATTATAAAGGTAATATTATTTATTTATTTTATATATACAATATGGATGTCAAATCGAAGATCATGAAAAGATGATTAATTTGATATATTATATATGTAAAACCGATAAGAAATACAAAAGTTATCAACTTTTAAAATACATTTATAATTCAATAGCCAATTGAAGGAAACAAATCAAAAGTCAGGGATATATTAGTCACTTAGTGTCTTACTATGTAAAATTACAAAGAATTAAAGGGTTATATTAGTACAAGTGATATTAAAATACTTAAGTTAGCTAAATAATATTTATGGAATGTCCGAACCTAGATATTAATTATTAATATATCAATATTATTTGTCCGAACCTAATTACGAAGCATT
Organism: Striga hermonthica; assembly: GCA_902706635.1. Classification (NCBI taxonomy): domain Eukaryota; kingdom Viridiplantae; phylum Streptophyta; class Magnoliopsida; order Lamiales; family Orobanchaceae; genus Striga; species Striga hermonthica. The sequence goes on from CACSLK010004199.1 coordinate 1,314,467, forward strand.
ATTCTTCGCCAAACAGGATTTCAAAGCACCAGAAACAGCCACGTAGGCTCAGCGCATAGGTGAGATATATATAGGGGCGATTTTACACTTTTGATATTAATTTTTAATTTTCCCCCAAATAGAAAACCCATGAGTGAAGGACAATGATATGTAATATTGCATCACTTTTAGAGCTTCTAAAAGTTATATTATTTCCAGCAAAGGTGATGTATCTACATATCTAACTTTTAATTCAATTAATGTACAAAAATAATAAAGTTAGTGAATTTGGTGCTTTTTAATTGATTAGAATTAGGTGTCGGAATTTATTTTATTTCCCTTTCTATGATAGGATTGTTTGGAGTTTGGACCATTAATTTCTAACCACCAAATATTTGTATTAATGTTGGTATATATCAATATGCCAAACGAAATGCCTTGTTTGGTGTAACTTATGATACAACTTAAATTTCAAGAGACATGCATCTTAAAAGAGGATAAAATTAATCCATTTCTTATTGAAAAATGTTTTTTTTTTTTAATAAATAAAGAGATGTAAAATTGAAATAGTAATTAATTCTGGATTTTTAAAGCAATGAAAATCAAGATCTTGCATTAATTCTGGATTTTTATTGAGTACAGGACGTCGACACAAGTGTGAACCGAGTTAATATCTCTTAATTTATTGTAGTAAGTAAATAGGTTTTTCAACCGAACCCCTCTATATTAACAAATTCTGCTATTTACAATAGAGTACGTTTTGACTTATTGTACGAGTTAGATAAGATTGCATTTAATGCATCGTGCCTTTTTTAAGCGGTTTGATACTTGTGGAGGGGATAACAATGATTTTATTTTATTCGCGGTCCAATCAGTGATGTGCTTAGTCACATGTTAATAAGTCGATACTTCGAGAATCTTTGGGAAGTCGGTTGTTGATGGCTCTTCTAAAAGTCGGTTTGATCGTCTGGCCCGAACCGAGGTGTATCATACTCCGAGATGATTTATGTTTGTCATAGAAACAAATTTTATGTGATAATCTCAATTATTATCGTCTTAAGACACAGTCCAAGTCGGTTATCGATAACTGTCACACTGAATTATGAATTCAAAAATAATTCAGATAACATCATTTTAGCATGAAAATGTGCTTTCTTCACTTTGTATATGAAGTTAAATGTTAAGCCTAAAACAAAACGAAAATTGCTTTCTCCAATTTGTATACAAGAAAGACTTCTTTGTTTCTTAAAATTAAGGTAACTACTTCATCCATAGGTACATAGGCACAAACCAAAAATTACACACAATCTAAATAAACTTTGTTACTTAAGTCCCAAATTTTAAATTAATATCGAGACATCAAATCAAATAAAAAAAAAAGCGCAATTATGCATATAAAAAACGAAATTGAAAATTACTTCACAAAAGTCTAAATGACAATAATAATAATAATAATAATAATAATAATAATAATAATAATAATAATAATAAACAAATCCCCAAATTATCACGCCGCAAAAGCCAGCGTCCGCCCCACGCGATCCCCGCCCATCGCCTCCGCTGCCGCCGTCTTGTTTCCCCTCGGCGGCCTGCCCCCGGCCGCCGCCGCCACACCCCCTTCTGCTCCAGCCGGCACGAACCTCACCGGCTGCGGCCCCACGCTCACCGCCTTTCCCTG
>CACSLK010004199.1:1464274-1475646 GCA_902706635.1 Striga hermonthica
GTTGCTCGGTTCGACTAGGCTCAAATAACACGTGTTGTTTTTTTCTTCATCTTTTTTGTGGGTTAATTTTAATTAGTAGTTATAACTAATACAAATGAATTTAAAATCCTCATAGGTTGGGAAATGTTGACGAACTACGGTGGACTAGAGAGAGACCAACGTTTATGCTGATGATTTTGAAAATTTGTACCTTTGTTTTAATTACGCGTGGGGGTCATATTGGACTATAAATAAATAATTAGCATTACAAGATATATTTTATTTTTATTTGTAATATGTGTCATTTTACGATAGTTTAGGATAGTAAAACATATTAATTTGAACAATATTATGTTGATGGTAATAAAATTCCCCTCTATATACTACTAGTACAACACCCGTGTATTACACGGGTGCTTGCTAATTTTTTTCTTAAAATCTAAAATTAATGAGAAAAAGTAGTTTGAAAATTTAAATATCTTTTATAAGAATATATATATTATTGTACATTTATTATGACACTTTTTATTTGTGCAACTTACTTGTGTTATACTATACTAATTTTTTTTAACTTACAATATATAACTACATTACATATAAATATATCAATTGAGAAATAATTTTATTTTTCTAATGAATTTTAATAAATATTATTATTTTTTATTATTATAAAGATAAATATAATTTATTTATTTCATATATACAATATGGATGTCAAATCGAAGATCATCAAAAGATGATTAATTTGATATATTATATATGTAAAATCGATAAGAAATACAAAAGTTATCAACTTTTAAAATACATTTATAATTCAATAGCTTATTGAAGGAAACAAATCAAAATTCAGGGATATATTAGTCACTAAGTGCCTCACTATGTAAAATTAAAAGAATTAAAGGGTTATATTAGTAAAAGTGATATTAAAATACTTAAGTTAACTAAATAATATTTATGAAATACCCGAACCTAGATTATTAATTATTAATATATCAATATTATTTATCCAAACCTAGTTACGAAGCATGATTCTTCGTCAAATAGGATTCCGAAGCACCAGAAGCAGCCACGTAGGCTCAGCGCATTTTGGAATTATATATAGGGAGGATTTCAGAATGCGCTGAGCCTACGTGGTTGTTTCTGGTGATTCAGAATCTTATGTGGCAAAATTACATGCTTCGTTATTAGGCTTGGGTAAATTTTAATTTAATTTCAAACCAAAAATAATTAGGTTGGGATTACCATAAATATGTTGATTATTTATAGTCATGTTACATGTATTAATTGCATTTTAATATCATTCCTTATTATAACTATTGAATTGTATATATATTTTAAAAGTTAATAACTTTTTGTATTTTGTATCAGTTTTACATATGTAATATATCAAATTAATCTTCTTTTGATGAGCTTCGATTTAACATCCATATTGTATGTATAAAAAAAAAACAATTTATATTTATCTTTATAACAATAATATTGTATGTATAAAATTATTTTTAATAATTTATATTGTATGTATAAAATTATTTTTAATATTAATCAAAAAAATAAAATTATTTATCAACTAATATATTTATATTTCAAGTAGTTATATGATATAAGTTATAAAAACTAATATAATATAACACATGTAAGTCATAAGTAACACATATCATTCTAAAATATATAATAATATATATATATATTTTTTAAAAAAAAGTAAACTAAATTTAATATAGTATTCTCATTAATTTTAAAAATGTTGTTATACGATTTTGTAACAACAAAAATGTACACCCCCCTTTTGTGAATAGGGGGTATAGGATTTATAGGGATTTGTAGTGATTTTTGGGAGATGAATATCTATCCCCTTTTATTGATTATTTGGTGATGGAAGTCAAGGAATTTTTATGTAAACTCAAGGTATACTGAAATTGTCTGAAATTTACTGTACAAGATGATAGGATTCAAGAAAACAGAAGCTGTGGTTGCATATTTGTTTTTTGAGAGAATCTCCAGGAAAAAACCAGAAGTCACCGCCTTTTATTAACAGATAAAGAGGAGAAAATTGTACCACCCCCTCAGACCTTATCCTCAATGTCCATCATTGGGGAGGGTATTTATATTAGTTTTATCGACCCCGATATTATTACAGACGATATTTTTATTGTATCTTAATAATAAGATAAAATATAACAAGTGATTTAATATATATCCACATGATTTAATATATATATCCACGTGGACTATCTTAATAGGCGAGGTCAAAATTAGGTAACAACAGTAGGCCCCCGACTTTAGAATACGTTCTGAATAGAACTGTTCTGAAGTCGCATGTAAAATCAATTTTGGCTGACTTTTGCTTTGTAACATAGTCGAGTTCAATGCTTTTTATGCGGTATTGAATGACATATGGACGTTATTCGGGTGCTTTGGGACCCGTGGTCACTTTATTGATCGTGTTCAGGCTTCGGCCTGACGTATTAACACCAATCGTGTTTTTTGTTCTGACAAATGGAGTTGACTGCGCGGATAGTCAACTTTTTGAGCTTGCTATATAAATGGAGGCCTGGACGGCCTAATCGGATAATTTGGTACCCAGTTTTTCGCGTTTTGCACGTAATATGACACATTTTAATAGATTCACGTCCGTAATGATGGCTTTGTATGAGTACTCGGGCCCCATGATACTGTTATGAGATTCGCGATTTTGATGTCGTATTGAGACGACGCGATTTTGTTTTTTGTTTTTTTGTTTTTATTCGAATTAATGTGGACCTGGTCGGATAATTCGTTATCCGGTCCTCGGTCTGATTTTTATTGAATTATTGCACGATCGGGCAGTGCTCCCGATGTTTCATGTGATTTTAAGAAAGGCACTAGCCTCGCCAAACCAACTTCAGGGTTTGGAAAAGATTGGGCGTATAGCCTTGCCAAACCAACTTCAGGGTTTGGAAAAGAAGTATTCATGTCAAGATATATGTATGACGCGCGCATATGATGAATGTATGAATGAATGTATGTATGAATGTATGGATATATAATGAGCACGTGCGGGAAATAATTACTGTACGATAAACGATATTACCTCGATGTTTTGTCGAGTCTGACTTTTTTACCGGTAGGTGCTATGCCTTGCCGGAATATTATTCGCACCAAATCAACTTCAGGATTTGGCAAAGGAACATTATTGATGTCGGTTATTATTGTAAGCCCGCTAAACCAACTTCAGGATTTAGCCACGAGGGGCATCAGCCTCCCCAAAACCATCTTCAGGGCTTGGAAGTATCCGGCTGTGGTGCGTTTGGCCAGGTCATACCAACTTCAGGGTATGAAACACGTTTAGCCTTAGCAACAGGGACCGATTTATTGAGGTCCATTAATTGTGTTTCCCCATGGTAGGTTCTGTGCCTTGCCTCTTGCGGGGAAGACACAAATTTTTATGCACCGAACTATTTTTCGAGATTCGGCTCTTTTTAAATGATGGAGCAAAGGCTCAACACTGAAGAAATATAAAGAGGTCAGCTCAGCCGGAGTCGAGGCTCAACGGCGAGCGAATATAGAGATGTCGGCCCAGCCGGAGTCGAGGCTCAACGGCGAGCGAATATAGAGACGCCGGCTCAGCCGGAGTCGAGGCTCAACGGCGAGCGAATATAGAGACGTCGGGTAAAAGAAATGATCAACCTCAGTGTGAATGAGTGGGTCGGAATGGCTCTGGGCGTGAATGAGTGGCTCCGGCGCCGGTATATATGAATGAATTCGGCCCCCGCGTTAATAAATAACTGAGCTTAGAGTGGATGAGTTCGGCCACGACTATCGTCGATTCAGATAAATAATCGACCTCGGCTCCAGTCGGTTTGGATAAATAATCTTGGCCCCAGTACGGATAAATGTAGTTAGCCCCTGCTAATGTCGGCATGAATAATTAAAATCGGGCTCTGGTTGTCATTAGTTGGAATTACTGTTTTCGGGGTCCCTTTCTCTTCCTTGTTTTTAGTTATTTGGGCCAGTTTGAAGTTAGGCCCAAATGGACTTCAACATCAAATGGGTTGTCATTTTTCTCGTTCCCATAGATCCCCCTCTCACATAATTCTTCTCCCAGAACCACCGACAAGTGTGAGATATCGGTGTATAGATGAGGCTATTAGAATTGAAAGAAAATGATCGCACCTTCAATTGTGTTTGATGGTCGCGAGATTAACTGTAAAGATCTGGTAACGGAAGTTCGATCCAGGTGTAATTTGAAGGCTAGAGAAGACGAAGTCGATTCCGACAGTACATCGGAAGTCCAGCGGCGAACCGATCATCGGTGGCTTGTTGTGAGCGTCGACCGAAATCAGTCTTAGTGGCGTTGGCAAGTCAGTTTCGGTCGGCTATTGGAAGTCGGTCGGGTTCCGACGAAGAGAAACTCATACTCAACTCGACTATAAATAGCTCTGGTTGTGTCGAGATTTGATGATGGAAGAAATCGGTTACCCGGCTGTAATCGAGAGGCCCAATTCTATGAAGGCCCGATCTGAGGGACTACAAGGTACATCCCAGACGATGTTAGTGTCGGAGAACTTTGAGGTCGGATAACGAGGTCGGGCCCGGATGACAGTGCACCGAGGTCGGCCCCGGCGTTTACAAGGATGAAGTCGGTTGACATTTGTTCAGAAGTCCGAGCTCGAGTGCGGTGGTAAAATTGGTCTCAGAGATGGTGATGTTAGCTCGAATTCAATTTTGAAGACCCGAAGTTGTACTTGATGTGAATCTGATGACTGTTGGTCTCGATAATTGAGGTCGAGAATCTCGGGTTCAGGCAACGGTATTCGTTAAATCGGCCCCGGTGATTACAGCGGTGACGTTGATAAGGTCAATATGCTGATTCCGTTGAAGTCGGTCGAGCCCTGCTTTGATCGGAGATGACAGTTGCTTCAGGGTAACCTTCATACTGCAAGGGCGGTTCAATTTGTAGTGCGGAGCTCGACGTCGGTTAAATGACATTTTGTCCTGAGTGAAGTCGGCTTGTCAAAATTGCGGCTCTAGTTGAAGTTGGTTAGTGACGAGGCATGTCGGGCCCCTCTTTTGTCGGAAGTGTCGAAGTTGGGTGTTGTCGGACCCGTTTTAGCTGGTGGTCCGTGAGGAGTCGGTCGGAAATGCCGATGTTGGTTCCGACCGATTTGTGCACCTCGGTAGTCGGTCGTAAAAAACAAGTCAGTGACTGCAATTGAAGTCGGAAATTAAGATGTCGGGCTTCGGTGATAGAATTCGCGTTCCGCATTTCGGGGTGCTTTGTGGTGAGATGGGTCCCCGGTCTGCTGCGATGTCGTCGCGCAAGGTCGGCCCGACGGTGAGTTCGGAGGTACCAAAGTCGGTTTGGGGGGCGACTTCGGTCTGACTGCAAGTATGTTGGGATCTCCGGAAAAGTGATGTCGGGTCCTCGAGGCCAGGCCTTGGTAACTAAGGTCGGAGATGTCGAGGTCGGATTGTGGTGTTCCGATGTCGACCACGTTCTGATTTGAGATTGGCCGAGCTATTGAAAATTCGGATATGGTGGCTACACAGGGGCCCATCAATTGAAGTCGGACCGAGCCACGGTGAGGTCTGTCGGGGTTGGCCAAGGGTTGTCTAACGTCGGGCTTCGGCCAGAGCTTGACACTTATGACATTCAAGTCGGGTCCTGTTGTATGAGAGTTCGGCCTCGGCGAACAAAGTCGAGATTCGAGGTATTTCGAAGTCGGTCCGACGGTAAGGTCCGGTCTTGGTGACTGAAGTCGGGCTCAGAGGTGCCGAGGTCGGACCCGGTTTGCTGCGATGTAGGTTCTGACCATCAGTAGTGAGGTCGGTTAACTCACGAAGTCGGTTGTGAGAAGTCCAACCTCAAGTGAAGTCGGCCATCATGTCGGCAATTTGACAACTTTCTTTGAGAAACTGATGTAGATTCAAGAGCAAAAAGTAGCAAAAAGGTTCAACTGTATCAGGTGTAGACTTATTTTTGTTTCCCCCCTCCTGCAACTCATCCTCTCACAGATTCTTCTGCTTTTATTTTTGTTGTAATTCATTCAACGTTTTTTGTAAAAATAAGAGAACTTGAGGATCACATACGAACTCAAATCTGATACTTCTTTCATGTTGTTCCATGAATCTCTGAGAGATGCCCTCCGAATTCATATCTGTTCTTTGTTGTTCTTCAAACAAAAAGTCAACTTGCAGAAAAAGTAAAAATCAGAAGCTCAAAACCTGGATGTTCCATATTGGCTTGGACTGAATTTGAGAATATAGATGAATTTGAGAATATAGATAGCAAGTTGTGGTGTTTCAGTGAAGATTAACTCCGAATAAATTACAGAGCCCCCCTTCCTCTAGCGCCAAACTGTTGTTATACGATTTTGTAACAACAAAAATGTACACCCCCTTTTGTGAATAGGGGGTATAGGATTTATAGGGATTTGTAGTGATTTTTGGGAGATAATATCTATCCCCTTTTCTTGATTATTTGGTGATGGAAGTCAAGGCATTTTTATGTAAACTCAAGGTATACTGAAATTGTCTGAAATTTACTGTACAAGATGATAGGATTCAAGAAAACAGAAGCTGTGGTTGCATATTTGTTTTTTGAGAGAATCTCCAGGAAAAAACCAGAAGTCACCGCCTTTTATTAACAGATAAAGAGGAGAAAATTGTACCACCCCCTCAGACCTTATCCTCAATGTCCATCATTGGGGAGGGTATTTATATTAGTTTTATCGACCCCGATATTATTACAGGCGATATTTTTATTGTATTTTAATAATAAGATAAAATATAATAAGTGATTTAATATATATCCACATGATTTAATATATATATCCACGTGGACTATCTTAATAGGCGAGGCCAAAATTAGGTAACAACAAAAAAATTTAAGAATAATTTTTTAACAAGCATTCGTGTAATACACGGGTGTTGTACTAGTATATTATAATGATATAAATCAGTGGATGCAGAATTTTTTTATAAATATTAATAAATTAATTTGGTAAGGCGAAATCTTAAAAGTAGAAATAAAATATGTGCAAATTGAAATGAGGGATTTTGAGCGTGTGAAAGAAAATAGGAATGAGTAATTTGAAAAAAAAAAAAAATTATAGAAACCTTCGAAGGAATAACCTTAGTCAAATAATATAGATTGTATGTCTGCTGTTCAACCAACCATGCATTATATTCGTGCCTATAAAATTCTTTAAGTGTGAAAAATATTTATAATTGTCATTTTTAATGAAAATTTTAATGGATATTCCAATGATATAGCTTTCATTGGAATTTGTTTTTCATTTCCACCATTGTTGGAAAATCTACTGTTGAAATCATCAAAATCCGACGAAAATTCCAATGAAAAACTCATTCAAACGGATTAATTTTGTGGGAATTTCCTTTGGGATCCATGAAAAATTTCAACGGAAATAATAACATTAAAATATTCATTGAAATTGTCGTTGCAATAATTATATGAGAATATATTTCTGTTGGAATTTCATCATTTTCTTGCAATGATAATAACAATAATATAATGTATGTAATAATTTAATTTTCATTTTTTTTTATAAGATAATAAATGTTGCAACTACTTTTGAACCATCTTGACTGCATAAATTAAACTAGCTAGACAGGTTTTGTACAATGGATGTGACAAATAATGAGTAATACAAATATGGATTTTTTTACAAAAAAAAAAATAAAAATCAAATGTTAAGTTGAAGACAAAAAAAGAAAGGAAAAAGGGGGAGTGGAGAGAAATAAAAAGGACGTATTTTACAAATACGTTTTCTACATTTTTTAATTGTAAAACGTATTCCGTGAATACGTTTTCTTTTGTAAAAAAAATGTGAAAAACATATTAAGTGAATACGTTTTTTGACTAAAATATACAGAAAACGTATTTTATAAATACGTGCTTTTTATGTTGGTCCACTACCCTCTTTTTTTGTTTTTTGTCCACTTATTATTTTTTTATTAATAAATATATAAATTACTCTACAAATATGATTAAATGTTAGACAGCCGTAAATAAAAGAAATTAAAATAGTATAACTTTGTTTATAATATATTTTAGAATATGGAGTAGTAGTATTAAATAAAAATATACATACATATATATATATATATATATATATATATATATACATTATTGAAATGGTATAACTGTTTAACAATCAATCAACCTAAGTACATTGATTAAACCAAAAACCTCTCATTAGTGTCTTAATCAATGTGATTTGACATTAATCTGTGGAGCAGTTATGGTGGTATTGGTGGTGTGTATTAGATGAAGTGTTGGTTGGGAAGACCAAACTCATTTTCTTTTTCCAAGTCAACTAATTAAGACTTGCAAAAAAATACTAGTACTATTATTTCCAATACCGTGGGTCATTGACGCGGTACATGTATAGGTCCGTGCGGGGTCAAAGTCAATGTTTTCAAATCCGACGCAGGGTCGGGCCGTGACCCGACTCGAATTTTGGCTATGTCTATGTGAATTAGTATAGTAGTTCATGGATGTTACGAGTGTTGATTCAACTTCACTTTATCTAATAACTGTTAGAGAAGTTCTGGGCCGAAGTTTAACATGGGCCACTATTCTGTTCTGAACGTTCGTTTGTTTGTTTGTTTGTTTTTTTTTTTTAAGGGAGAATTTTATCTTTACCACATGATTTTAAAGTATTTGTATTTGTACCAGAGGAGAGATTTTATTTACATCCTTACGATATTAGTTACATTTATTTGTGAAAAAAGAAAATATTAGTTACCAAATAAATTATATGAACCGTGACAACCGTCCCTTAATTTGCGCATGTAGTATGGATTTACACTAAAAAACAATTAAAAAAATATGGTAAATTTTTATACCCTAATAATTAGGTAGTTGTTCATATCAAAAGAAAAGATTAGCGACAATTATGAGTTTGTGATAAATTAGAAAATCAGAAAATCTTGATGACAACTATACGTATATGAGAGATGTATATATCAATGAACTCCATGAAATTCGCGCGAACAGTAGCTGATGAGATAATGGAAACAATCAAATATACAGAAAATACCCAGAATATATATACATGTAGCGCAAAAAATTGTGTTTATATAACTATATATTACACATAAACAGCCTTATATACAGAAAATAACCAGAATATATACACAGATAGCACAAAAAATTGTGTTCATATAACTATATATTGCACATAAGAACTGTATATGTCTAGTTTATTTATATATTATTATACATAATGTTTACACATATGACACTGTATATGTTTAGTTTATATAACGTATATATTATCATCCATATTTATTTTTGATGTTATTTTTTTCTCTATCCGGTCGTCTCTTTCAACAAATCCTTTGTCAAGTTACATCTCCTCAATGTCAATTTCTTCGTTTTCAACAAATTCAAAATATGCGAATCTGCACCCTTCAAGGAGGAAACCAACAAAACCGACGAGTTGGTCGGAAACAACAAGCAGAACTCGCGGGTTGCTGGGTTGTTTTGCGAGAAGCTGGACAAGGCTGGTGGTCGTGCACAGCGGGGGATGAGGCTCGTCGGGAAGGGTCAGACGCACGGTTGTCGAGTGGCGTGAGTTCGAACTCGCCGGGATTGGATGCTCTTGCGGCGGGTGGCTCGCCGGAGATGAAGGGAGAATTATTTCTTCTCGGAAGATGAAGCTTTCTTCTCGGAAGGATAATGGCGAAGAGAGAGAAAGGGATTACAAAAAATATGGGAACGTTTGACTTTAGGAGTTTGACTTTAGAGGAGAAAGGAAAGATGAGATTTTGTAAGCGTGCAATATAAACGAGATTACCTTGTGGCAGGTGTAATTTTCTCTTTTTTTTTTTCCCCATCCTTTTGGACTTGAAGTGAATTGGTTAACTAGCCCAAGTTCAATTTCAAGATTTTGAATATCACTATTGGATCCTGCCTAGTGATAATGGGCCGGGCCGGTTCTATTTCAGTAGACCAAGTCTTAATATCGTCAGCTGAAAATAGGCGAGTAACCGTGTTAGCGGCCGAGATCCATTCCATAGCCTAAAAATTCACTCTCATATCAGGCCAATTGGACTGAACGGCCTATTTCGTCCCATGAGCCCAATTGACAAGGCCCAATGTATAAAAAATTATGGGCTTATAAAATGGGAATCGCTCATTCCGAAGCATACACCTGGAGCTTTTAGAGTAAATAAATCAACACTTATCCAGAAGTTCAAGAACTAATTAATTTGAGTTTGATTCTACCCACAAAACTCAACCAATCCAAAATAGACACAACCCATTTCACACATCTTGTTTGGTGCCACAAAATAAAAAAAAAATAAAAAAAAAATCAAACCCACCTAGAATGACAATTTCTATTCACTATAATACAACACTACTATTTTTGAACTTTAGAAACGAAGCTTCTTCTTACATGAATCAAATGGCAATGTATAGATATTGCAAGATTTCAACTCTGTGGCAAGCTCCTCAACCAATTCCCTACATAAGTGGTCTTGCAAAACCAACCCTATTCTCTCTATCTCTCTCTTTTGGCCCCACACAATGTCGCCACACACTTCTTCGACACTCTTGACCATGGCCCGACTGCACCATGGCGGTGCTATGGCTGCCGAGGCTTGCCGCCTCAGACGTAATGGAGACTCGATAATCGAGGACTTGTTTAGAAGTTTCGCAATCGGCTCGTCGTTTTCCCCTGGCTTTTTTCCTGGTGTGGTCTTACGTAAGTGTGAAACACGAGTCGCACCTATATCGAATATTTGATTAACAAAATGCTTGATTAATTTTCCAGGTCGTATTAACAATCTATGGTTGATGATATTAGGTAGAATTTTGAAGACAATTGAGTGGAATATTAATTCTAATGATGATTAATTAACCTCATAATGTCCAATTGAGAACATGATACAATAATTAGATGAAACAAGTTACCGTTGGATAGATTGCTTTAATAAATTTTAGAAAGGACAAAAAGGCAAATATTTGAGAGTGGAGGGGGTGGACCAAGAAGAAATAAACCAAATTTAGTGGTGTGTCATTGTAAAAAGCAAAAGCTCTTGTAAAAGAATGATGCATTTCATTCCTTTACTGTTGTGGCTGCAGCCCACATATATTCATTTTGCTCCACTTTCCTTGATCTTCTTTGTCACTTTTCATCTCCTTGACTGCAATTGATCATTGCCATTGCTAGGTTCTCACTTTTTTTTTTTTTAAACGATTGTGTATATATAGTATGTGTTGATCTTGTTAAGCCTAACTATAAATATAATATCATTATAAAATATTATTATTACTATAAATATAATATGTTTTTGAAAAATCTTTGTACTTAACCATGCTAATAAATTTATTTTATATAAATATATTAATACTATTAAGGTTAGAAAACCTGGTTTTATTC
>CACSLK010004199.1:1493724-1504051 GCA_902706635.1 Striga hermonthica
AAAAAAAAAAAAAAAAACTCTGGAGTTTTTGTTTGACAAAAAAAGAGTGAGTTACAAATTAAATCACATCCTTTGACGCGGTTATTTGAACATCACCTATTATATAAAATATTTTAATACCCAATCCAATCGACATAGACAATTATTAGTATAAAGCTAATGGACGAATATTATTTTTAACAAAAAAATAATGAAATACAATCTAAGATAACCTCTCCACTCTCTTGCACGGCACATTTGCATGATGATGACAAAAGGTGACCCATCATTTTCATAATGATGCTCCAAAGCAACCAACTGATCAACATATCGCCCCCAAACAGTGCATTCCTTTATATTCCCCCTAGAAAATGTAGACAAAATATTTATTTCTTAAATTGGAAATCGGAAATAGGAAGTTGTTTTTATAAACATGAAATCGGATTGTTAAATTTTTTAATTAATTCAGAAATTGAAAAAATTAAATAAGAAAGCGGAATTTTTTTATTAAATTAAATTGGATTGTTAATTTTTTTTTTAATTAATTCGGAAGCAATAAAACTGAAATAGGATATTTTTCAAGTAAATCGAAATTTTTTATTAAATCGGACAGGATCTCTTAATTTTTTCTTTTTTTTTTAAATTAATCGGAAATCGGAACTATTTATAAAAACCAATCGGCACAATATCTTTTAGCACGACTTTAACTAAAAAACATATAAAAGGTTTGAATAAAAAAAATAAATATATAGGGTACATATGTTTACTCCAAGTCCATAATAGAGAATACTATCATTTGTGTCGGAACTCCCTTGACAACTTCGATTTGAATAGGTTGTATTGAAACAGCCAATCCAATAATATCTATACCATCATAAATAAACAAATTTTATTCAAAATGTAACACATAAAATAGTGTTGTATATTACTGATTCTATATATATGTAAAAATAAAATTACGAAATAGAACATAATGAAAAGAATGTTAACGTACCAAACAACATGGCTTCTTCAATATTACGAACATCCATCAAGGTTAGGAAGTTCTAAACTCAAAACGATGCATAGGAAAATCCCCTTTCCATTTGACAATCTTGGTCATGCCATGGATGATGATCCTCCATTTTCCTATAGTCGATTTATAGAGGTCAATATTGCTTTCAACTTGATAGTTTGTAAAGACATACTTTCCACCTTCTTCAATATCGCCAATGAATTTTTGAATATTCACAGGCCGAATTATGCCACTAATTCGTAATCCCTACGACAATACATATTGAATAATTTAATAAACACAATCATATAAATTTAAATTTAAATTTCAATGCTTTATGAACGTGTAATATATTACCTTAGAATCGTGAAAGATAATTTCAAGAACATTTCGGTAATTGCGCACATCTTCAACTCGTTGGAACATCCTAATTATGCGTATCTTGATCGGCGGCTTATTGAATCTTTGGATATCCTTGATGACTCCAAAATTCAAAAGTATTTGGAGTGATGTTGTAAAAGCTTCGTGAAAAAATAGTGTTGTGAGATGTATTGGATGTCGAATATTTTTTGTTCAATTTTGGTGATGTTTATATAGTCAATTGTATGTAATATACACGACTCACGTGGGTTTCAAAGTCACTATCCGATAAGATTTTTTTTTTAAAATTTGATTATGATTATGATTCCTTAAATAAAAATGAGTTTGTTATAAAAAAAATCCCGCGGATGTATGATTCCTTATAAAAAAAGGAGTTTGTTACTTTTGAAATTGGTAACAAATCACGTTAATAATTATAGGATAATATGCAGAGATTCCTTACCAAAATATTTGTTACGTTTTTTGTTAAAAAAAATAAAACAAATGCGGTAGTGATTTAGTTGTGTGGAACTTTCAAATACGTTGAAGATATTGTTGCCCAAACAAAAGGAGTTTGTTACTATTGAATTTGTTAACAAAGTACAATCATTATTCTACGAATTTTTTTTTTAGATTCTTGAAACAATAAATTCCTACAAATTCGGAAATAATTTTGTAAAGCAATCTGTTTGGACATATTTTATTCCTTATTTCTTTTGGTTAATGAAATCAGAAATAATTTTGTAAAGCAATCCGTTTGGATATATGTTATTCCTTAATTTCTGATTATTAATTTAATTATTATTCCTTAATTTATAATTATTATTTTAAGTGTGGGACCGACATGTTTATTTTTTAAAGTAGTAAATAGTACTTTAAGTAGTAAGTCAAAAATTTATTTTTTTAGTCAATTTTACTATTTTTGTATTTTTCCAACAACCTCTTTATATTACTATAGATTCTATGACTCCTTTATTTGTCAAAGGTCGGGTAGAAACAATAACTTCCAACTCATGTCATGTTTTCCAATTTCAATACATCAAACACTCCATGCGTGTTACTATGCTTTCCAATGGGATCACTCTTCGAATTCCAAATTACAAATTTTCTTACTAATTGTTAATAAAGCTCAAAATGCCTGTCCGTAATTAATGCGATTTTTTTTTTCCTTTTTTCTTTTTGGGTACAAATCAATCAATGAGAATTTTAATTAAAAAAAAGGTTAACCTTAGTTAATTAATGCGATTACTAGGTTAAAACTGCTTACCACTTGAGCCAACTCCTGTTGATTTTGTGACTTTTTTTTTTGTGCAAAGAGAAGAGGCAAAAGCTTAAGACCATCATAGAGCTATATTCCGTGGGTAAGCAACGCCAATAAGTCGTGTTGTAGCCACAATTTCACTACTGATGCGAGATCCGATAATCTCTGGCATCCAGTAGGGCAGCAATGAGACAAAGAGGCTAAACAATCGGCCTCATAGCCTGTAGCCACGATTTTGTGACTTTTGTCCAACAAAATTTATATATGTACATTCAAAATGGAAATCATAATTTTGCACGCTACAAATCACATCACTTTAATTAAAAGCAATAACCGGCAAATTTACACATCATTTTTGGTCTTTCATTATATCAAACTGCTGTATCAAAGCAGTTTTATTCCCAATATGAAAAACTATAAAAGTAATAAATTTATTATATTTTTTTTTTTCAAAAATAATGCCATAACTAAGGGATACGCGCGGGTCCCAAGGTAGAAAAAATGTTTCCACATTGAATATTATTTGCATGCATGATCAAATATGTCACTAACGCTGTATTCCTCGGGCTCGAACACGAGACCACTGGTTAAGTTGGAAGAGACCCAAGCCATCTCATCCAAGCGCTGTTGGGTTAAAACTCTTGAGAGAGAGCTTTGCCGCTCTTGTGGTCCTACCCGGCTCGATTCCGAATTAGTCGGTTCCCCTGTGGATCCAGAAACCGGAAAGTCTCTGTACTAAAAAAAAAATATGTCACCAACATTTAGAATGGAAGAAACATGAGAATATGTCACCAACTTGAACATTATAAGAGTAAAACTGAACTTTATTTATTTCCTTCTCCATTTTATTTCATATAAAAACACACTTATTACACATACACACAAGTCAACATGGCATACATATTAGAGAGAGATTTGATAAGTGGAGAAGGATACTAGCAACTTTATATATAACAATGGCAATTAGTTCTCCACGAGGATGAATTCGCGGACGACAAAATTCCCAATCAAATCGATCGCCGTCGTTGAAACTATGTCGACAAAGGTAACGATGCCGACAAGATCACGGTTAGCGCTGGAAAGCATGGAAAGCATGGGGCAAATCGCATAGTCGAACGGGAGCTGAGCACTGGCAACACACGGGAGATTGGGCAAGCCTCGAAGAAGACTGGTCGAACCAGGAACAGTAATGTTAAATGTCCCGTTAATGCCTGTCGTGATTT
This sequence comes from Striga hermonthica, assembly GCA_902706635.1. Taxonomy (NCBI): domain Eukaryota; kingdom Viridiplantae; phylum Streptophyta; class Magnoliopsida; order Lamiales; family Orobanchaceae; genus Striga; species Striga hermonthica. The sequence continues at coordinate 1,497,542 of CACSLK010004199.1, forward strand.
GACCGACTGTGGTGGTTACACCGAGGTTATTCGTGCAGTTGAGGCTAATGAGGGCTCCGGAAACACCCTGTCCGGGGCAGTTTCCGGTTGGCGTGCAGCAGAGCTGCCCGCTTACGTTTAGGCCAGTCACATTCAACTGCAGGCTGTGGGCTAATGGGTTCGAGGCAGCAAAGACGAAGGCAATGAGTAAAAGGGCTAAACCGTGGTTGTGAGCCATTATATTGTTTTATTTTTTTTGAAGAGTGTTACTTGATGGTTTTCTTTGTAAAGCTTGTGGTGTTTGAAGGTTGAGAAAGAAGCCCTATTTATACAAGTTGACTTGGTTTTTGTGTTTATCATTTTTTTTTTTTTCTTATTTAGGTATGTATTTCTTGAAAGATTGAAGTGGTATTTTTATTTATTTATTTATTAATTTTTTATTTGGTACAAAGATTGAAAGTGGTATTTGATTTGTAGGGTGGGTTGCACTATATGCTACCCTCATCTATTTGAAAGTCAATTGCCCGTTTTTTCGCACCATGCCTTTGTCCAAATATCGACTTATATTGTAAATATTGTTTTAATAAAAACTCAAAAAATTCCATTCAAACTTAATTCAAGATAACCAATAAATAAATTCAATTAAAATTCAAATAACTTATATTTAATCACCCTTAAAATTAATTTAGATATTAGTTTGGGCTGAAAATGATGGGTATCAAATATATGACAGTTATCAGTTTTAGAAATTAATTTATATATCATCAGTTTGGGCTGAACATGGGTATCGAGATGTTATGGTACCGTTACGGAATCATTCAATTGAGTTTGTAACTGTTAGATCAACTATCCCTAACCATTACAAATCGCGATGAAATGATTATGTAACGAGATCGTAGCATTTCCCATCAAATATATGACATTTATCGGTTTTAGACAACATCGTTTTATATTCATCTTAACATGTGCTGAATGGCGGCTAAGAATGTAATTTAAAAACAATCAAATATAAAAAAAGACTGGAAAAAAAAGAAAAAAATTATGAATGACATAATCAAAGTTTATGTTCCGCTAGTCTCTTTTTTTTTTTTTTTCGAAACGACAGGATTTATATTGCTCAAACAAAATGTACAAACTCCCATACAATAGGCTAACTAGCCTTACAACATGCCCCCTAAGGTAAGGGAACCCCCCAAAGAGTAAGAACAACCACCTCAGATGAAAAGACTACAATCCTGGGTGCTGGCACTTACTCCTAATCACACATGACCATAGCCAGATGCTAGCAAAAAAGACTAACCACTGTCAACCACTGACCTAGCTAGACTTCAAAAAACTACAGCAAAAACCAAAACAAAGCCCAACAAAACCAAAAAAAACTAAGAATTCACCGCCAGAAAACTATCCCAATCTTGCATGGCTAGAGATATTGCGTCCTGCTCTGATCTCCAGATCTTCAAAAAAACCCACAGGTTCCTCGTCTTCCACATCCACCAAAGGATATAGGAAGATAGCTGCAGCCGAGCTTCAGAAGTAGGTGAGTTGCTGAGCAGACAAACTTGAGGCCACCATTGCTTAAAGTTGATTGTATTCTGCTGAATTCCATCCCAGGATACTGGAGAGAGTTTCCATATAACCTTAGCTCTTCTGCACTGAAAAAATAGATGATCTTGAGTTTCCAGCTCTTCTCCACACATCTTGCAGATCTGGTCAATCTCCAGTCCTTTCTTGCTTAAATTGCAGTTGACATGTAAGATATTGTTATGGCTTCTCCACAAAAAATGCTTAATCTTAGGCTTGATTTTCAGGTTCCAGCTTCTTGTTCTTGCTTTTCTAGCAGCTTTCTGATCACTGCTTGTTTCAGGGCAGTCCATGCTCATGTATTTATCATATATTAGCTTAGAGTAGGCTAAAGCAACTGAGAAGATTCCTTTAGCTGTCCATTGCCAAGAAATTCTGTCTTTGTGATGTGGATCCATGCCCCTAATGCTCAGAATTGCAGAGGCTTCATGAGCTGGAAAACATTCCTCCACTAACCTCTTGTTCCACCTTCTTCCTGATTCATCCAAGAGCTCTTTGACCCAAGTTAGTCTTGTGGTTGCAATATTTCCAGCTTGAGGTTTAAGGTTAGGAATATTTGGTATCCAGGGATGATCCCAAATTTTCACACTCTTCCCATCCTTGACATTGAATATCAGCCCACTTTTGAAGGAGTCCCTTTGTTTCAACCAGCTAGACCATAGCCAGGAGCTGCTATTTTTCTGCTTTGTTGTAAAGAAGTCTTCCTTAGGGAAGTACTTGGCTTTGAGAGTTTTGCTAACCAGGAGGTTGGGTTGGGTTAGCAGCCTCCACAACTGTTTGGATATGAGGGCCTTGTTGAAGGTGAGCAAGTCATGGAAACCTAATCCTCCAAGCTTTTTAGGAAGAGCAACCTTATCCCAAGCCTTTCAATGGATGCTATTGTTTCTGCTATTACTAGTCTTCCACCAAAATTTTGCAAATGTAGCAGCCAGGCTTTTTAGAACTCCAGTAGGCAACAAAAAACATGACATGGTGTAAGTAGGCATGGCTCCCAACACAACTTTAATTAGCACTTCCTTACCTGCAGTTGATAGGAATCTGTTTTGCCAAGTGGAAACTCTGGATCTCACAGCTTCTTCAATGTAAGCAAAAGTTGCAATCTTTGATTTTCCAATTCCCAGGGGAAGGCCAAGATAAGATGTTGAGCTCTGGATCTTTATGCCTAGCAGAGTGTTGCAGATATCCTCTTGAATTGACAGTGGTGTATTCTTGCTAAAGTATATTGATGATTTTTCCAAGTTGACTTGCTGACCTGTAATGGAGTTGTAACTTTGAAGAATTCTGATCAACACTGAAGCTTGATTCACTTCAACTTTAGCAAACACCAGTGTATCATCTGCAAAAAATAGGTGGGATAGGGTGGGGCTTCCTCTACAGATTTTTATCCCTTCCAAGTTCCCTTTAGAAATCTCACAATTGATCAAATAAGAAAGAATCTCAGAAATTAGAATAAAAATGTAGGGGGACAGTGGGTCCCCCTGTCTAATCCCTCTAGAGGGGTTAACAAAGCCACAGACTTCCCCATTAATGTTAAAAGAAAAGGATGCTGAGGAGACACACTGCAAAACCCACATAACAAAAGTATTGTTAAATCCCATTTTCAGCATTATAAGTCTAATGGAGTCCCATTCAACTCTATCAAAGGCTTTAATCATGTCCAGCTTAAGAGCCATATAGCATTTTTTACCAGATCTATGAGACTTAAGGAAATGGAACACTTCATGAGCTATAATCACATTGTCCATGATCTGTCTTTTTGGCACAAAAGCTGATTGGCATTCACTAATACAAACAGGCAAGCAAGGCTTTAGTCTCAGAGCAAGAATTTTGGATATAACTTTATAAATAACATTGCAGAGGCTAATGGGCCTGAATTGAGAGACTGAAACAGGACTCTTACATTTGGGAATTAAAGTAATAAGAGCATGGTTAAGGCTTTTAAGAAGCCTCCCTGAAGCAAAAAAACTATTCACAGCTTCACAAACATCATCTTGAACTATGGACCAGAAAGATTGAAAAAATAAGGAATTCATACCATCTGGTCCTAGAACTTTGTGGGGGTTATTGCTAAACATAGCTTCTCTGATTTCTTCAGAAGTAACAGGTGCCACTAGATCTGAGTTTAACTCTTCTGATATGACTTCTCTGATTCCATTGATTAGGCCATCCCCAGTGATTGTGCCTTCTGATGAGAAGAGTTTATGATAGTATTCCTCAATGCAGTTTGCTATATCTTCTTGGCTTTCCCAGAATGTGCAATCTTCTTTAATAAGTCTATGGATTTGATTCTGCTTTCTTCTACTGGCTGTGTGCGCATGAAAAAATTTAGAGTTTTTATCCCCATGCTTAAGCCAATTAATTCTAGACTTCTGGAGCCAATATTTTTCCTCCCAACTGTAGGCATCATTTAGCTCCTTCTTCATCTTATCCCATTTTGCCCAGTCTCTCAGCCCTCCTTCTTCATTCATGTCAGCCAATGCCTTACTGAGAGTTGCAATTTTCTGAGCATTCTCTGATTTAAAAGTGCTGCTTCACTTCAACAGTTGGACTCTTGTTTCTCTAATTTTTGATTAAAGAGAAAACATAGGAGTGCCTTCTTGAGGTTTAGACCAGGCCCTGGTGATTTGATCTTGAATCCCATGCTTCTCAACCCATCTTGAGTCAAAATGAAATCTTTTTTTCCTGGAATGATTTTCAGCTGAGCTGCATAGGAGGAGCAGGCTGTGGTCAGAAGAACTTCTAAAAATGTTGGTAACTTGTGCACCCTGATTAGCAGACATCCATTCCAGTGAGCCAAACATCCTATCAATTCTTTCTTGCACAAACCCTTCCAATTCTCTGTTATTTCCCCAGGTGAATGGGTATCCTACCATCCCAATTTCCAGCATCCCCATGTCACTTATGAAAGCATTGAAGTTCTGGCATGAGGCTACTGATCTAGCTTTGCCCCATTTTTTTTCATCAGGTTGAGAGATGTCATTGCAGTCCCCTCCAAGAAACCAGTAGTCACCCCAGCTGCTCTTTCTAAAGATAAGATAACTCCATTGACTCTGCCTCTCGTTCTTGTCTGTGCTGGCATATAAGAATATCCCCCAGCCCACTTTGGACTTGACTTCATCCCAGTACTCAATCTCTATGCAAAAGGAGGATTTAAGAATCTTGAAAATTTGGATGTTATCATCCCAAAAGAGAAGGAGTCCTCCACTTCTGCCCATAGGCTCCACAGAGGTCCAACTATTTACAACCCCCAAATTTCTACAAATTGTCTCCACAAAAGCATTTTTTTTCTTAGTTTCAGAAATAAAGAAAAAACTCGAGTGATGGAGCCTACAAATCTCCTTGATTTGGGAAACTGTAGAGGGGCCACCCACACCTCTACAGTTCTACACCGCAACCTTCATTTAGACAGTTGGGGCCATTTAGGGCTGGCCTTCTCCACCTCATCATTCAATCTCTGTTTCTTTTCTGGCTGCTGAGCATTTTCAGTTGTCTCCATTCCAGCTGTTACATTCTCAGATGATAGCTGCCTCTTGTTGCTGGTCTGCTTAGGCTTGAGAGGTTCTTCTATTATTCCTGTCACTTGCCTCCTTTTCCACACTGATTGCTCTGGTCTTATCCTGCTGAGAATACGAGAGAGAAGATGGTTTATGATTAAGGGTTTGGTCTGGGTTTGGATTGCTTGGGTTTGAATTTGGGATGGAAATGTTGGGATTGATAGTCTGCATTTCTGTTTCCATATTGTGTGAAACTGCGATAGGGTGTTGTTTATTGGCTGAGGGCATAATGTAATTTGCTGAGTTTGGATCAGTATCATTGGCTTTTATGGTTTGGCAAGGAGTATCAGGGTTAGGGTCATTATAGATGTCTTTTTTCTTTGAATGAGCTTGGGGAACTTTGGTGTCAGTTTCCATGTTAGTGTGGGCAATGAGAGAGGGTTGTTGGTTGGCTAAAGGTGTGGTTGAATATATCATGGGTGATTCAGGGTTCTCGGTTTGTTGTGGTATTGGAGAAGAAACAACAGTTAGGGCCTTATTAGAGGGTGTATTGGCAGATGGAGATTTAGTAGCAAGGTTTAAATTGACTTGGTTAATGTTTTGGCTTTGAGAGGATGTAGCCGGGGATTGGGAAAATTCTCTGGAGTTAATGTTGTTGAAGGCAGCACTCTGAGTTGAGTAATACACTATATCCTGCGCTTTCAACCATTCCCCATAAAGGCCTTTCGTAAGACATCCATTGGCAATGTCAGTTGCTCTTTTCTCACAGCTTTTGTCAAGGTGTCCCAGGTAGCCACAATAAAAGCAGCAGTTAACCAGCCTCTCGTATTTGAATTGGATTTGGATTCTGGTCTCCCCCATTTTCAAGTATGTGCACCTGAGCAAGGGCTGGTTCACATCGACAACCGCCTTAAGTCTTAAGCATTTTCCTGCCAGAGGACCAACTTGAGGGACCGAGACGTCTATGATTCTTTTAAAAACTCTGCCAATTTTAACTCCCACTTCAGTGGATATCCAGTGGATAGGGATATTCCACGCTTGAATCCAGATTTCGATTTCTTGGAAGCATGGGTGTTCCGCAGTAATGCCTTTCTCCCATGGATGCAGCTTTAAGAACTGGTTTTTATAAGTCCAGTTGATGCCTTTACTCACCTTTTCTTTATCTTCATTGTCCGCGAAGATAAACTGGAAGAAGTTATTCGAGATTTCTCGCACCGTAACTGTAGCCTTTATATACCACATTTGACTGATAGCCCTTCTGAGCCCTATGATATTAGCTTTCCTCTGTCCCATTATTTTCCCAAAGAGACTTCTTGAGCATTCCTCCTCACTGTTCTGCACATCATCCCGCTCAATTTCGACTTCTTCATTTTCCATCCCTTCTAATTGGATGGATTCCAGTTTCTCTGCCAGAGCGTCTCCCATTATGCCTCTCAGATCTAGCGGCACTTGAAAC
>CACSLK010004199.1:1504293-1532127 GCA_902706635.1 Striga hermonthica
GCTATGCTTCAGTTCTTTTTAAAAATCTGCCTTCGAGCATTTCTTGATGCAAAATCTTCAAGAACAACATCAAGATCAATTTGATTCTGTTGATGTTATTGAGCTTAGAGGCTAAATTAATTATTATTTGAATTGACCAATACATCTACTATACATGTATATAAAGTATACTCATGGGCCCCCTAGCCTCATGGGCCCTTGGGCGTCGCACCAGCTGCCACCCCCCTTAATACGGGCCTGGGTTTATCTACCACTCATAGCATCTAACTACGATTTTGCGACTTTTGTCCAACAAAATTTATATATACACATTATTAATCAATATTTGATTATATTATTTGCATGCATGGATCAAATATATGTCACCAACATTATAATGGAAGAAACATGAGAATATGTCACCAACTTGAACATTAATAAGATCGTAAAACTGAACTTTATTTATTTCCTTCTCCATTTTATTTCATATAAAGACACACTTATCACATACATATAATATATTATGTTATGACACACATAAGTCACCATGGCATACATTTGAGACAGACTTGATAAGTGGAGAAGAATATAATTAGCAAGTTTATAACAACGGTAATTAGACGTTCCCCAGGAATGTGAATGCGCCGGCGAGAAAACTTGCAACAAAACCGAAACAGCAGACCCCCCGACCAAAGGCTCCAACCCATCAGAAAGGACGGAGCTCCACCGGAGAAGACAACCCGTCATCACAGAAAAAAGAGACAGCATACTTACCATCTCCAGTCGGAACTCGTCGGCGACGAAGGGACACCACCACCAAGCACCTACCGGGGACGTCGCCGCCACTGGAACTCCAATCTGCAACCGCGAGCTCGAGCACAAATCGCGGCCCATCCGCCGACATTCAAGAGCGCGCGACCTCAAAGGTCATCGACGACTTCTGGCCGTGGCTAACCGGCATCGAGGAAGGCGAAATCGCCGGAAGTAAATGGAAGCGCCGCGGGAGTAGGGTTTACGGGGGAGAGAATTCATGGAAAAAAAAAATTGATTTTTTTTTTTCCATTCTTTTCTCTTTCTCTATGAGTAGAAATCCATTAGGAGAAGAAAATCAAATAATAAAAGGAAACAATATAATAATAAAATTCTACCAAAAATAAAAATTAATATATATATATATATACAAAAATAAATCAGAAATAAAAAATAAAAAATTAAACAAATATACAATTTAACAATTATTGTTATTGTTATTTATTTATTTATTTTTTAAGAAATTAATGCCTAAACACCCCAATTTGGCGACAAAAGGCCTATCCATTTACTCTGGCCTCCTCCTTTGGATTCCCAATTCTCATCTGCTTCCCAATTTGGCGACAAAAGGCCGATCCATTTACTCTGGTCTCCCAATGTTTAGTAGTAAATTTCTTTTTTTATGATAAAACTTTGTACTTTTTATTGATTGATGTGTTATAATTTTATTTTGTAATTTTTCAATATTAAAATTGTACCTATGAATAAATATTTAACACATATTTTTTAAACATAATACACATCTTCCTTTAACAAATTTATTTATAATAAAAAAAATGTGGTAAATTATCGGATGAACCAAGATTAACACACTAGAAATTTATTTTCAATGTTCTTAAATCTTAGTTAATATTTTAGTAAATACTTGATACATGTTTTAGTAAATAATATAATCTTTTTATAAATATTGTTGTACTATTTATATTTTATTTATTATATAATGATAATAATTTAAATCATTAAATATGTGTAAAATAATATATCTAATTAAATTACATTTGTAATATTAAAATTAAATGTGTAAAAATATAAAAAAAATATTTTTGTGGAGTAAAATGTAGCGCGGACGAAATTTGATTTTTGTTTCACTCTACTCTAGAGTAGAGTTAATCAACAATCAGGTAATCTCCAGCCCTTATCTCTACTCTATCGCAGACTTTTAATCTACTCTAGAGTAGAGTTGAACATTCATCTTCAGCCCTTATCTCTACATTTTACTGTACATCAAATATATTTTTTTTATTTTAAATAAATTGGTATATATGTGTGTTGTTATGTGGTTGTAAAACAAAGTAAAGCATTCATAAACACAACAACGATAGACTCAGTCCGAGGTGAAAAGTGATTCTCGCTTTTTTGTATCTATGAATATTCAGGATTCGATCCCCTGTACATGAATAAGGACCTACTATTTATAGTATCCTTTTTTTGGGCTCGTATTTTGAGGGGTATACGGTTACTTTTGCGAAAAGTAACTTTTGGTGGGCGGTTATGACAATTGGGCTCATTTCAATGATGACGTTAACATGTGGTATAAGAGAACGTTGTGTAGACTTCGGTTTTCGGACTATAGGTCAGTGGTACTGAGAGGACGTCGGATGAAGTACCGCTACATTTTACTCTTTTAAGTAATTATTGAATGTGAAATTATACATATATATATTGAAAGATAATAATTATTGAATGCAAATGTATGCATATATATCAACTCTGGTGATCACCTTGAGTAGAAGAGAAAACGAGTCTGATAGACTAGATTTAGCTTAATACAAATCCCAAATCCCATTAGTATTGGAGTAGAAATACAACTTGTTGAGAAATATGTGAGAATATAATGTTGTACCATTTTTAATTACTCTTTAAAGAATTTTTAGAAATTACTACCTCCTATTTTTAATAAATGTCGTTTTGAGAATTTGCACATTAATTAAGAATATTTTTTTTTGTTAATAATAACCTTATTTAATGAAGATAAAGATGAATGATTTGAGAAAAAATAAGAGTGATTAAGAAAAGACGTAATGTATTTATTAGCTAAATGAGAATAATAATAAAAATATATGTACAAATTATCGAAAACCACATTTATTTGGTTAATAAAAGGGAAAATGTCTATTGGTAATGCCAAAATCGTACCATATCAATTATCACTGCCTGCAATGCAAAGGGACAAGGCTCTAAAGATGTGCAAATACTTATGTGTGCCCTGGCACACCTAGCGGCACACCTTGCTAGGTGTGTCAGGGCCTTTAGTGAAATACACCTTCTCCAAAAGTGCCTGGGGTAAGTAGGTAAGGATTTTTTTTTTAAATGGGACATGTGTCTCAATTCTATTGGGCAATGAAATTCATATATCATATTATATAAATTAAATTATCATTCATATTTTGTATCAAAAAATAAAAATAAAAATTAACGGTGGAAAGCACGGGGCAAATTGCAGGGTCGAGAGGGAGCTGAACACTGGCAACGCACGGAAGATTGGGCAAGCCTCGAAGAAGATTGGTCAAACCAGGAACAGTAATGTTAAACGTCCCGTTAATGCCTGTCGTGGTTTGACCGACTGTGGTGGTTACACCGAGGAAATTCGTGCAGTTGAGGCTAACGAGGGCTCCGGAAACACCCTGTCCGGGGCAATTTCCTGTGGGCCTGCAGCAGAGCTGGCCGCTTATGGTTAGGCCAGTCACATTCAACTGCAGGCCGTGGGCCAGTGGGTTTGAGGCGGCGGCAAAGACGAGGGCAACGAGGAAAAGGGCTAAGGCGCGGTTGTGAGCCATCGAATAGTTTTAGTAAGTGTTTATATTTTTGTTATGTGAAGAATGTTAATTGGTAGTTTTCTTTGTTAAGCTTGTGGTATTTGAATGTTGAGAAAGGAGCCCTATTTATACAGGTTGATTTGGTTTTTTTTATTTATCATTTTCGTTTTTCTTTAGGTATGTATTTCGTGAAAGATTGAAGTGATATTTGATTTGTAGGGTGGGTTGCACTATATGCTACTCTCATCTATTTGATTCGCTTGCCTCGCTGGCTACACTCAGTCCAGGAGGATTTCATGTGCTAAAGGCCCCTCCGAGAAAAGTTAAACGGTGTCTGGAAGAAAAACAAGAAAAGAAAAAAGAAATGAATAACATAATCAAAATTGGGGAATTCTAATATCAGATTTGACTCGTACCAACCTCGTACCTACCTAACATTAGGTTCTCCGTTAAAATCACGCCATGTGTCCCAAAATTTAATTAATTAAAAAAATAATTAAAAAACAAGCTTGGATAAATACTAAAGTACCCTTACTTAAAAAAAAAATATAAACTAGGGTGATTAACTATTATGATATTATTATTATACCCTAATGACATGTACATATTCCAATTAGGCAAATCATCTTCATCAGTATTTGTGTTCTATACGCTGCGAAATCTGGGATTTGGAATCTCTTTTTCGTTTTTGTTTTCAACCTGTTCGCAAAGCCTGATTTGGAATCTGGTATATTTGTTTAATTTGTCATTAAAATTGTTTTAAGGTTAATTAAACTAATATTAAGATTTTGGGTTGTTGCGCTGGTTCTGTTGGAACGGATCTGATCTGCACATATCAAAATCTGGAATTGGATTTCCCGATAACTCTCCCCATCTCCGATCGTCGATCTCCCGTCACGCCGCTGTCGGTGATATGCCGGGACTCGAGCGGCCAAGGGTCGCTGCCGCTGGGTCGTTTCCGTCGTGTTGCTGCTGCCGCTAGGCGGCCCCCTTCGTGCGGCCGGTTGTTGTCGTCGGCCTCGACCCGTAACCAAGCTCCTCTGGACGTGAGCGGATAAATACGATCGACGCACAGGACGCCAGAATTGAGCTTCGATCTCGTCCGCCGTTAATGGCGGACTTAATAAAAAAAAAAAAACATTATGCGGTTTGACCGCCTGGGAGGTTTCCGGTGTGTGGCTGCCGGTCTTGGGCTGGGAGAATTGACGGAGGTGAAAAGCCGCGGCCGTTGTGCGGAAGAGAGCAGGTGAACGGACGTGAAAAACAGTTTTAGGTCTGGGGACCTGCCTTGGTTGGAATAATAATGATAAATAAATGTTGAGGTTTTGATGAAATAGTTTTGTATATGAAGGATTGTTGTAGAAATAATTTAGATGTAAGGACTTAAAAGATAAATATAATTATAATTTTATAATTTATTTTAATTTTTAATTACATAAGGGTATTATAGGTTATTTGCAAGTACAACGGGATACGAGGTTGGTACAAGGGTGGTACGAGACAAAATAGAATTTTGGTTACCTCGTACCAACATCGTACCTTAATCTAATGGTTCATATTGATTTTAAGTCAATCTAATGGTGATATAAAGAGGGTACCTAATGTTAGGTAGGTACTAAGGGTACCTGATAATAGACGATCCCTAAATATTATGTGATTCACATAAATATTACCGAAATCCTATCATTTTATTAAACAATTGTTTACGTCTGAGGACTCCGTGAGAATTATATATCTATTACCATAAATCGCTTCAAAATAACAAATCGAAATCAAATTAAATAATGAGCGATGTAAATCAACCCATGTTTTCAGGCTGCACGTGCATAATTAATCAACAATTTTAATCGGATAAACAAAGCAAAACTAATCCGATAAACAAAAAATAATAGGCGGGATTTCTGAAAACTAATCCGTTCAGTAGTGTTTTTGATCCCATAATTTTATGTAAAAAACAAACCTACCAAATCCTATGCTAAAAAAATAATATCAAACATTAATTTTGAATTATTTTAAATAAGTAAAATTTTGAGAAAAATAATTGCATAGAAAATAATAAATTCGAATATAGACATGGCCACGGGTCAACCGGCCCGTTGACCACGGGGCCCGGCTCGGATTTCATAAGGGCCAATCCCGGGTCGGGAATTTTTCGACCCCGACCCGTCGGGCTGGGCCGAGTCAGGGCCGACGCGACAAAAATGTATAGTTTTTGAATTTTTCCTTTTTTTTTCTTTTCTTATTAGGACGGGTCAAGACCCGGGTCGGGCCCGGCCGGCCCGCCGGGTCATGGACCCGACACGGACCTAAGCCGTGCCGGTTCAGGGTCCGCCATACCCAACCCTTCGGCCTGGATTTTGGCTTTGTCTATTCGAATATGTTGAAGATAATAGACCATATTGTTAAGAATCCACATTATTTAGAATTGTTTCCTTCATTATTCAATATCATGTAGGAGTCTTTTCAAACTTATCGAATTCGAATTAAATATAGGCAAATAATAATTTTATCGCTTAATTGAAAATAAAATCACGACCTTTAAGTTTTTTTTTTGGGTTAATTGCTAAATAAACCTTAACTTTTTTTGCGTTTGGCAATTTAATCTCAACTTTAAGGTAATTGCAAATAAATTCAACCTTTTTTAATTTTGGCAACACGAACCCAAAGTTAATCGACAGCGAGCTCCGTGCCTACGTGTCCGAGCAGACAATCTCACGTGTCCTTAGAGACGAGGATGCCACACTGACACACACACACACACCCAAAAATAATAATGCATATAAGGAGCCATATTATTTCTTCTCCAAATTAAACCCTAATTTCCCTAATCTCACGAGCTCCTCGCCTAATTGTCGAGCTCCTCTTCCAATTTCCTAGCTTCTCATTCCCAATTTCAAACCTAATTGAGTTATTCATCCCCCACACCTCTGAAAATGTCATTCTCTTCCCACACAAGCCAAAGTTCTCACAACAGTGGCAGTTCGAAGCTTCACGGCCGAAAGGAATGCCGTCACGGTGAGGAGGCAGACCGAAGCGTCAATTCCTTCTTCAGGACCATTTTTCTTGAGTTAATTACCGAATCACATGTAAAAATTGAAGAAAACAAATAAAACTAATCAAATCGAAGTGAGGAAAATCGTTGGGACCTCTCCCAGCCCTAATTTTACACATTCGGAATGAATATTGGTGAATAAATCAATTTGTATAGATCTAAGTGTTAGTTTTACAATTTTACCCTTTGTCGTGTGTGTGTGTGACAGTGTGGCATCCTCTTCAGCGACGTCTGAGAACACGTGAGATTTTCTGCCCGGACACGTAGGCACGGAGCTCGCTGCCGATCAACTTTGGGTTCGGGTTGCCAAAATTAAAAAAGGTTGCGATTTATTTGTAATTACCTTAAAGTTCAGATTAAATTGCAAAAAGCTTAAAGGTCGTGGTTTTATTTGCAATTAAGTCTAATTTTATAAATAAGTAAATTTTCGAGAAAATCATATAGGATAATTTGATGGCATTGTAACATATTTGTAAGAATCTACATTTGTTCAGATCTTTTTTTTTCATTTAGTTAATATAGTACTCGAGAATCTACATTACACGTTCGTTCAACCATTTGTTTTTATTGAAGAGCACAAATTAAAATAAATTATAGTTGTTAGGCAGTGGAGGGGTCGGCTTTCTCGGGTTGAAGGATTCTTAAGGGGTCGAATTGGTGTCTGTCGGCTTGTCTCGGAATTGCCTCTGTGGAAGGGCTTGTGTGTTTAGGCGCTTGTGTTTTTTTCTTTTGTTTTGTCGTCTTGGTGGTCGTGTTTAGGATCTTGTGTTTTTTGTTTGGATCAGTTGATCTCTGTAAGCATGAGCGGGAGCAACCTTGATTCTCCTGTGGGGAGCTGCTCCTGTCTCGATTCTCCTGTGGGGAGCCTTGTAGTTTTTTTTGTGTTTTGTTGTAGTAGTTGTCCTGTGAGTCATGTTTTGGTTTCTAGCGTTGCTAGAGTCGGGATTCTAGGCGGTCATCTGATCTGTCCTCCCAGTTTTCAGTTTTCGTTTGTTTCTTATTCTCCCGTTGGGAGCTTTGTATTTTGATTCGCACTTTGTGCACTTGGTTTATAATAGTTCCTCTATCGTTCCGGCCAAAAAAAAAAAGAGCAAAAATTAAAATACATTATTCATTATTTACTCATGAAATTGAATAATAAATGAACAACAAATTAAATCGAATAACTTCATATATATAGAATGAAAATGTAATCTAATAGCAGTGTTGAACGACATGGAATAAAAAAATGGAATTTCTTAGTAAAATTGAACGACATGGAATAAAATTAGATACCACATAATTATAAGAAAACTACGATAAAACTTATTATTCTGGATCTAATCTTCAATAATTATTGACGCTCATGGAAAAGTTCCATCGTATTTGATTACGCGTGTCCTACTATTGAAGACAATCTTCCAATTATGGAGGGTTGTCCTTTGCCGCCCATTATTGGGTTTTAGACCATAGTTGACGATCATATACATGTCACCTTCTTTAAAGACATCTCAGAATAAGCTCAAATGCGCGGAACGTATCAACCCAGTTATTTGTGCACCCTACAATATAAATTTGTACAACATAAATTAATGGTTGTTATATAAGAATGTAATTTATACATAACAACTGAAGACATTACCACGTGATCTTGAAATATGATATCACAGAAATTCTTAGTCACCAATTCGTAATTGCTTTTGGCTATTAGAATTGCTCTTAACTTCAAACAAAAGATCTGTTCACCCTATTAACCGTGTGGAGTCTGCCAAACACCGGTACCATTGTCTTTTTTCTGTTTTTTAATAACATGTCTCTCTATTTTTCAGGATTATTTGATCTGGACGAAATGAAGAAGGAGTTATAAATAAATGATGGAGTTATATAGTAGTCTACTACTTTGTTGTAATCCGACTTTTTTGGTTGTTATTGTATTATTTTATGACATAATAAAAGAAATTAAAAAAGGACTCAAAGCGAGATTATGAAAAAACCAATATGGGATTTATTGTTATATGATTTTACCAAATCCCTTCCAAAAAAAAGGAACAAAGAAAAAGGAAATAAGAAAGTATTCAAAGCGGGATTCTGAAAAAACTGAATCGTAGCAAACAAAAAACCGAATCCTACAAAATCGCTTCCAGAAAACAAAAAGGATTGAAAGCGGGATTATGAAAACATTTAAAAAAAAATTAACTGAAAATAAGCGGGATCTTTAAGCGGTCAAATGAAACAATTATTTTCTAGTTTTCCAAACATTTTTTTCTTAGTAACAGTTTATTATGCACGTGTAGAACAAAAATAAAATTGATACATTTAAACTTCCTATGAGCAAGGATTCTGTTAATTTTCAAAATCAACATCTCAAACAAAATAAAATAATACAATATTACACTAGTACGGATCCCGTGCAATGCACGGTGTTCACAATTTTAAGCTTATTTACCCAGCCTTATTATTTATTATATTCACAAATAAATAAAATTAAACAAACAAAGTATATTATTATATATTTTTAAAAACCTCTTTGTAGATATTATTTTTTTTCCTTGTAGGCACACATCCTCCACGCAAACTAATATTTCTAAGCCGGAAAAATTAGAGATTTCGTCATATAACTGACACCTGTCTGATGATTGGTCCTCTCTGATGCCCACTTTTAGATCACATCCGGTAAGTGGCAAAAATCGTGAGAAATAGTCCTATCACCTGCTATCGCAGGTAACCTTTACCGGCTAGCCTATGTGGAATTTTTACTTTTTTTGTTTTTTTTGCTGAATTGTGTAATTACGTGGCAAATTTAAAAAAGGATGGGAAAGTGAAGTCAAAGGGATTCGAACCTGGGATGTTGAGGTTTCAAAATGGCTTATGGTCCACTACACCTACAACACTTATGTTAAAATCTTGACTTCACTTATATATCAAGTAATAATGTTTTATCAAAAATATTATATATGTTCAATTTATAATACTTCTAATTAATAATTATAAAATAATACCTAAATTTATTATTAAATATGTATTACTTACGAAATTAAAATATGTAAACTAAATAGATAAATAAATAATATTATATTATATATTTAATTACCTTGTTTAGTTAAATTTTTGTTATCATCAATGTTGTTTTTTATACTAATTTATATTATTAACATTTAATTAATTTTTTATGTATTAAATAAATAGCTACTAAATAAATAATACAATTTTATATTACTATATTTAAATGAATATATATATATATATATATATATATATTAAAAATTATATTTCATATTTAAATAAATAAATGTATTAAATAATATATTTCATATTATATATATAAAATAATAAATATAATAAATAACTAAATAACAATTAATGGCTGTTGTAATAAACTAATATATTAAATAAATAATTACTCAATAATTTAATTTAATTAAATGTTTCTAATTCAATATATCATATATATAATAAAATTTACTAATATGTTAAATATATTTTACTAAGTAAATATTCATATTAAATAATACAATAAATAAATATATTAAATAATTTAATAATTATAGTGTAATGAACAAATATATCTAAATAATATAAATAAATTATATATCTAATAAATAAAAAATTACTTAATAAATAAAAATATTTAATAAATAAATATAATAAATAATATAATAGATAAATCAATATATTAAATATAAGAAAATCAGATAATGTAAATAAAAATAAATAAATGATAATAAATATTTCATTAAACAAAGTACTATATTTAGTATTTATTTATTTATTTTCCTTTCATTAATTAAATGGTCTATGCAAGAAGAAGACATAAAGAAGTTTGGATCCAAAAAAGTATGCTTAGCCAGTTATTTCGATGAGCACAACAGAATTAATAAATATTTCATTAAACAAAATACTATATTTAGTATTTATTTATTTATTTATTTTCATTTAATTAATTAAACGCAAAATTTATTAAATATGTATTAATTACATTAAATAATATAATAAATAAATATATTAAATAATATGATTTTATTTTAATATATTCAAATATATAAATATATTCCCAAATTATATTTAATATTTAAATAAATAAATAAATTAAATAATTTATTTAATATGTAAATAAAAATATATATATATTTAATAAATATATTAAATAGAAAAATATATATATTAAATCAAATTAATATATATTAAATAAATAATTACTAAATAACTTTTATTTTATTAAATTTTTACTAAATAAATATTACGAAATAAAAATATGAAATAATTTATTTTTGGACTAAAATTTCCATTTAATATGTAAGTAAAGTAAAATTTATTACAAAGAGTGTGTTATGTCAAGTGGCATTGAGTCTCAGTTGAGTGCCTATCACCCTGGGTTCAATTCCCCTTCTCTACCTTTTTTTTTTTTTTTTGGTAAAAATTCCACATAATTTGTCAACTAAGGATCAGATTTATAACTCAGCAAAAAAAAAATCATGTAAAAATGCCACGTAGGCTAGCCGGTGAAGGTTACCTGCGATAGCAGGTGATAGGACTATTTCTCACGATTTTTGCCACTTACGGGACGTGATCCAAAAGTGGTCATCGGAGAGGACCAAACCTCAAATAGGTGCCACCTACAGGACAAAATCTCCAATTTTTCTTTTCTAAGCCTTTTGATTAGTGACACGGGAAACAACTATACACAATTGGTCGTAACTGCACATCAACTTCTTCAATAACATGCCAATATGTAACAAAGATCAACCCTAGCTCTTGTTAATCTTCATGGCATAAGAAACCATTATGAGAAATTGCCTTCTTCGAAATTTAAAGGTGCTATATAAAGTCCGAAGGTGTTAGTCATCTGAGGTATCAACACATTTTATCCTGCATTATATTCAGTCAATACCTTACATTCAAACACAAGAGTGAAGAGCTTTCTGAAAATCAACATTCAAGCACACGAGTACTAAAGTTATTATAATAAACATCGAATATTGATGTTAATATTAGTATCGGTACTATTACCTATATATAAGAATTAGAATTGCAACAAAAATAAATGAAACCCACCTACTCGTCATAAAATAGGATTTCCATATAGTTTCTATATTCAATGCGAGCAACTATTCTATTACCCGCAGCATCAAGCAATCGATTCTTGAAATATGCTTTGGCAAACTGAATTTGCACTATGTTGAATGTATTGTAATTGTTTAAAAGAAAAATAAAAAAATAATATTGAACATATCAGTTATTCCATGATCTATCTATCAATTTATAGAGTTAGTAAAAAGCTTAATTTAATAAAATTAAAACAAAATTGAAAAATATTGTAAAATAAAAGACAATTTATGGTCTAGAAATTGCATCGATATAATAAATTTGATAATAATATTCATTAATGTTTAATCATAATGATTTGATATTTGATATTATAAATAATTTAATTTTTTTTTATATATGTTGCAAGGTTCTTCATGAATAGTACTAACACGTGCTCTTGAGGATGTGGGAAAAACCTACTTATTTGTTAATAAAAAATTTATCTCTTGAAAGGTATATTCACACGTTTCTTTATATTTTTTTGGGCAAAAAACCAATTTATTTGAAAATAGAATTTTTTATATATTGCAAAGTAATATCCCATCACATTTTTATTTGTAAATTGGTATGTATCACATCTTTGACAAAATAAATCTTTATATATGACTTGGTTATTTTGAATATCTCGAGATACATATAAAATCTAAATTTGAATATTATTGTGTTATGTATCTGTATTAATTAGGTATCTATTTATAACATATATCTATTTTACTCGATAATTTTTTATTTAAAATTCATTTACTTAGTTTTAGAACTTTCATACAAATTTTATTGATTACATTCTATACATTTATAAAGTAAAAATCGAAGTAATCTTCAAAATTGATTATATAAGTAAAAATATCGAATATTGATATCACTTTACACGCAATTACATACATTTAATATTTTTTATGGATATTATTAGTGACGTTTTTTTTTTATTTATGGTCACTTGCATTTTTATTTTGAAAAATTCATGATAGATAAACAATTTAGTAAAAAATTAAAAGATAAATTTCATTTATAATTATTTTAAATAAAAAATATACAATATTAATACATAATTTTAATTTCATAAGTTAGATAGCTTAAAAGTTTATTTTCTTTTAATTATGAATATTTTAATAATATTTTTAAATATATGATTACGCAAATTTAATTATGCACTTTATTTTTAAAGTTGTTTTTCTTAGGAAAAGTGTATCCCGAGATATTAGAGACTACTATATGTGATCAGTATTAGAATAATAAATCAGCTGTAATTACCTAATTGTATTTTAAAAATCATGCGAAATCACATTCTTTGTGTAATTAATGGATTT
Organism: Striga hermonthica; assembly: GCA_902706635.1. Lineage (NCBI taxonomy): Eukaryota > Viridiplantae > Streptophyta > Magnoliopsida > Lamiales > Orobanchaceae > Striga > Striga hermonthica. The sequence continues at coordinate 1,517,262 of CACSLK010004199.1, forward strand.
AAAAATATTTTTTTTATGTGATTAATATCAGCTTAATAGATCAACCGCAATTACTAAATTGTACCTTTAAAACATATCATAATATGTATAATAATTTCTTTTAGGAAACAATATTTTTTTAGCGGGAAACATTTAATATCTAAAAAATAATAAAACTTTTATATACCTTTATAATGTGTGTGTATATATATATATATTGAGCCATTTTATACCATAAATTTAGATATTAATTAATGACAACACATTTTATAAAAAAAAAATGACCATTAGAGCACCCACAATGCATTGAGTCTCTTAAAAAGATATCATATGCCATGTAGAAAATCGATTTAATCTATAAAAAAAATATCCCCCAATGTAATTAAAAGTGGATATGGTCTATTTTATGTGCCAATAAAAAAAGAGAGAGAGAGAGAGAGAGAGAGAGAGAGAGAGAGAGAGAGAGAGACTAAGTCTACTCTTGTGGTGTAATTTGAACCCAACAAACTTGAACAATTAACATTTATTAATAACTTAATTTTTCTCTTAATATGGTAAACATATTAGATCATTGGTAGGAAAGTATTTTAAACCTAGTACTTTATTTCTGCACTCCATAACTTTTGGATTTTATTTGACTGGTTTTGTCCATGTTATTCAGGGCTTAAGTCAATTTATATGCGACATATGTAGAATTTGACATCTATACTTATATAATAAAGTATCATATTTACCAAATTTAGTAGGTTGAAAAGTCAATGTAATTAATGCATTGCTATTTTTATCAAGAAATTTATTTAATTATTTTATTTATTTGTCTTATATCACATAAAATTAGTTTAAGAAAAAAATCTCATAACATCTAATAACTAAAAAAAAAGGACGTAAAATCTTTACTAAATTAAAAATTACTTTATTTATTTGTCTTATTCCATATTAACATCGATTGTCAAAACAAATTTCGTAAAATCGGTGAAGTCAAAATTTGTACGTAAAGTCTATCTATACTAAAAAAAGGCAGATTCAAAATTCCTTATCTAATTCCTTCTTTTCCTTATCTAATTCCTTCTTATTATCTAATTATATGGAAATCTGTTCTGATTTTGTTCAATCCTTTAATTGTATTTGTATTATATTCCATAAACTCAGTTTAACAAAAAAAAATCACATAACATCCGATAAGTAAAAAGAAGTACGTAAAATCTTTACTAAAATCTTTAATTGCTAAATAAACCTTAACCTTTTTGCGTTTGGCAATTTTATCCCAATCTTTGGGTAATTGCAGTATCATCTCGACCTCAATTTACTTATTGTAAGTTGAACCTAAAATCGGTAAACCTTAAAAAAACTGGTCAATTTGAAGGCGGTTCGAACAGATCAGAGTTCATATTTACTAGTTCACTCTAAATCTAGGAGAAGACTCATCACCGGTAGCTTACATCAAAGTGAAATTTTCAGCTTTGTGCGTGGATATACATTAAGTAATTGAAAATTGTCAACTTGCTACGTGGATGACATAAAAACTTGTGTCAACAGAAGAGTTGAACACAAAATTGATCCACAAATCCCTAAAATCAATCACTTTGCACCCAAATTGTAATAATTAAATTGAAGTCGAGATTATATTGCAATTACCCAAAGATTGGTATAAAATTTCTAAACGCAAAAAGGTTAAGGTTTATTTAGTAATTAACCCTCTAATTTATTATCTAATTGTATGGAAACATGTTCTGATTTTTATGGTACGTACTACAAATTGTGCACCCGTGTTCAGGAGCTACTTAACGGGCAAGCTTTGTAGAAATGACTCATTTAGTGCTTTTGTCCCGTGCATACGGTATGTATTTGTATTACACATACTAAAAAATTGTGCACCACGTGCTTCGCACGGGCTCTGTACTAATAAATGACCTTAAAATTGTGCACCCCGTGCATCACCCGTGTTCACATTTTGGCCTATTACAGGTCACGTACTATATATATCCCATACACTTTTTTAATTCATTTATATAATTAAAGAGATGGATAAATGACCTTAAAATTGTGCACCCCGTGCATTGCACTTGCTCTGTACTAGTAATGCATAAAAATCGTCCATTTTATACCAAAATTGGATTTATTAATTTTGCCAAAATTTATACCATAAATTGATTAATAAATTTACAGAGGTAAGATGTTTAAAAATTTCAAAAAAGGTAATCATATTTAGTGAATTTAATTTTGTAGGGGAAATTTTATTTCTATTATATATATAGATACACTAAAATTTTACAAGCCTAATAAATCTTATCCCAAATAAATATACACAAAATTCATAATAATATAAGATTTGAGTTACTATACATACTCATAATAACGAAAATTTTAAAATTATGAAAGAATATAAGTATGGAACATTAATTATAAAAAATTAAACGTTTAAAAATGGAAACATATGTTCCTGAAAATTTGATAAAAACTATATAATTAAGGCCAGAGCCGGTCCTAGACTTTATTTGGCCCTGGGCCAAAAGCAAAAATAGTGCCTTAATAATTTTAGATATATAAAAAAACGAGAGTATTTATATAATATTAACAAAGCCCAAATAATTATTTGCTAAGAATATTAATTTGTATAATCTCTTATGTAAGACACAACCTCATCACAATAGCTCACAATTCATTATATATAAAGTTATTGAAGCATTTTCATCTTCCAATAGATAATACCTTTAGTGCTTTTACAAAATGATATTGTCTCAATATAAATTTCATATGCATCAAAAACTCATTAGCGGCAAAAATATAGTAGTAGTAAAATCACTTACAAAGTTTCTTTATAATTTTTAGTGAAAAAAATATCAATTGTATCACCATAATCACAATGTCATGTAATATCCTTCTATTGCATAGATTAATTTGTTGCTAAATTTGATATGGTTCACTTTTTTAAGTGGTTTTTATATGTCATAAGAATTATTTGTTTTGTAGTTCAAACATGATGATATGTTAACTAAAGATCATTAGAGAGTAAAACTACAAATAAACTTTTATTTTAATTATCTTAAATAATATAAATTATTATAGTACTAATTATCATTGATCTTTAATTAATTTATCATTATGTTTGAGCTATAGAAAAAATAACTCTCCCAACACATATCATTATGTTTGAGCTATAGAAAAAATAACTCTCCCAACACATAACTAAAAAAAAGGGATAAAACATATAAGAATTACAAATAAACCACAAATAATTACAAAATAAATATTAAATATATTCAAATTTTTATCAAGCAACCTTAAACCATGCTGAAAGTATTTTTAAAAAGTTAATTAAATATAATCTATATTAATTATAATGGCCAATCAACAAATAATAAAAATTATTTAAGTAAGATAAATATGGATAAAGTGATTAATATAACTAGATGTCATAGATTATTAAGTTAAAAAAAAGGATAAGTAATAAATGATGGAAATAAAAACGGTGGGTGTTTTGGAGTGCGTGAGAGAAATATATTATAGAAAATAGAAAAAGTTCAACTTGGGAAAGTGTGCTAAATAATGCGGATATAATAAATCCTAGAGTGCCCACCTTTTTTAGTTTATGGAACTAAAATAAAGTAAGACCAATACAAATTCCTCTCCATATAAAGGCAGAGTATAACTTATGGGCTGGTGCCCCTCCCATGGATTGGGCCCTGGGCCGTAGCCCAGGTCGCCCTGGCCCAGGGCCGGCCCTGATTAAGGCATTTATGTTTAAGTGAAATTTTTCGAGATTAAAAATGGAAAACAATCTATAAATAACAAAATATACATTAGCCGCGAAACAATTTCTATCTATTTTGTACATATTTGATTGAAGGAATATACATTAGCCGCGATTTTTGACTAAATCTACTTTGTACGATTTAATTATCTTGTTTAATTCGAATTTACAAAAAATGGCCGCCACTTCTTAAAAGTTTTTTAATGAAATTACTAATAAAAGTAAAATAAAAGGTGTAGGCGGGAATTCAGTTGCTATCTCAGGTAAATATTAACCAGACCCTTCCCCCTTACCCGCCAGGCGAGGCTATCACGGAGGCCTGCGAAAAAGAAGAAGCGGCCATGATAGACTTTTTTATATAGTAAATGTTAACCTTTTTATATATGTATATAGATTCTATGAAATAAATATTTAACACCGTTGTACAACAACAGACATTTTCACACATAATATTTAAAATTACCTAACAAGAAAGATTTTATCATTCTAATATCTGTAGGACATTTGCTCGGTACATATGAATCAGCCGAATTGATCAGATATGATAATTCCATTTTGTATGGAATTAAAAAAAAACTCAAATATTCAACATATCATATCTGATTTTAATATGAGATATTATATTCGAACAGATAAACCGGCCCCTTAAACTGGTTAAGCAGATCGAAATACATAGAAGACCGTATTTAATCATAATATCAGGATGAACCCAATGTTATCGAGGAGGAAGTAACGAAGGCCTGGTTGAAAACCGAGCAGGTCGAGCATAATGTGACCTAGCTAGAGGGATGCCATACTGGTCGAAGACAGCCTGGAGGCAGTTCAATGGTCGATCCTACTACAAATAGAAGATAACTCAGGGAGTTGACTCAGATAACGTCAAATACGATAGCCTCTAACAGAATTTTAGACTTGTCAGTAAGACGTCAGCAAAATCATGAGGGAATATTTACTCCATGTGCGGAGAACACGTGGCACAAAGGTATTGGTGCAGAAGATAGTGACGACGGTTACTCCTAACACATGCACACCGTCTGTGTACAGACAGCCAGGCCTGGGCAGCCAACTCAGCAAATTTGGGCAGTCCTAGAGCAGGTATCTTACCTTATATATATAGGGGCAAGCCTTTCTTACTCAACATAATCATTACACTTTTTATCAATGGGAATTGATTGAACAAACACTGATTTAAGCTTTGGAGGCTCTTCACCGGAAAATCCCACTAGTGTGAGAGTTCTTTGTAGGTGCACGACGTTCAACCGGTGAGAAGGAAGATGGTTACTAAGATTCTAGCCGGCCGTAGTGTTTTGTGACCATTTGGCGTCATTTGTGGGACTTTCGTTCGAAAAGTGGTGTGCTAAGGTTGTTGACTTGGTGGCTATGGCGGATGGAATTCCCAAAATCTATTTGCAGCCGCCGTTCGATGATGCTTGGATGACGACGAGGCCGCTAGGACATGGTCCTCCTCCGGGTTTCTAGTCCTATGCAAACGCCGGTCACCCATGCGCATGCTCCTCAAGGTTTGGGGGTGCTACCAGTGGTCCCTGGAGGAGAAGCAAGCTCTAGCCGTGTTTAGGAAGCTCGCATAACACCGGTGATGGTGATGCCACTTCTGTCACAACCAGATCTGGCTCGAGTGCAACCTGCAGGACCGATGGTGCAGGGAGAAGCATCGCCGAGGATAGAGGAGCAACGCCCTGGTCAGCAAGTGGTGATGACCAGACAAGAGATACAACAGATGGTGGCAGATGCAACTGCGCAAGCTGTGCAGCATGTTACGAACAACCTTTCTCGAGCAGCTACAACACTAACCACGATGGTGGGCACTCACCAGATTGCAGAGGAGGATGTGTCTAGTTATGGAGGAGTGGAGCCCCGTATGATCGAGAGATGGAGAGGATTGCTGAACAGCTGCGTCAATTTCAGGCCAAAGTGGATGGTCGAACGGAGAGGCGCTCTCGAGGGCACCCATTCTCAGGGGACATACAAGTTGTGCCCTTGTCAACTAATTTCAGAGATACAAGTTTGGTGTTCAACGGGACCTCTGACCCGTCAAGGCATGTGAGGACATTTGAAAATATGGTTGTGTTGCATGGATATACTAACCCTGTTAGTTGCAGGGCATTCTTATCGACCTTGAGGGGTGGTGCGCTCGATTGGTTCCAACAACTCCCTTCAGGGTCGATCACAGATTTCGAGGACTTTGCTGAGAAATTGGCAAATCAGTACTCAAGTGCAGTGGCTCAGAAGAAGATGTACTTGACCCTGATGGCGATGAGACAGGGCGAGAAGGGGTTGGTGTGCAAATATGTAGCCCGATACAATCAGGCTTATTTGGAGATCCCGACGGAGGTGGATGAAGTCAAAGCTGGAGAACTGATCAGGATCCTACGAGCGGGGCCATATCGAACTTCTCTGGTCAAATGATGAGGTACTGAAGAGATGCAGGAAGTATATTAACCTCGAAGAGACGAAGACGGTGTTTGATAAGTTGTAGGAATTGGCTCGACCAGAGCCAAAGAGGGAGAAGGCAAATTCGCCCAAGAGGAGGTCGCCTAGGAGAGGATCACCCAGGAGGGAAGGGTGAGGTAGTCATGATCGAGGACGAGAGGATAGATGGAAGGACCGACCTATTGCTGGGGGAAAAGGGTTCCATGGTTATACGCCATTGAATGCGAATGTGGCTGAAATGTTGGTGGCCATGGAGAAGGAGATTGATGGGAAAGATGTGAAGTAGCCTAGGTCGAGATTCGAGGGGCCAACCCAACTCAAATCGAGGAGGTATTGTCGATTCCATAAGGACTATGGTCTAACTACAGAGGATTGTCGATACCTTAAGGATGAGATCGAGTGCCTTATCCGAGCAGGGCATTTTAAGGAGTTTGTTTACCATGATAAGGTAAAAGGGAAAGAAAAAAGAAGGTGTCGGGAGGAGTCGATGGACAGGAGTGATAGAGAGGATGATGAGGAGGATGATGCCCATGGTGGGCGAGATGGTCGAAGGGTAATGAAGGAAAGAGGAGAAGAGGAAATGGAGATCGAGGAAGGCATGAGGATACAAGCCTAGTGAAGAGAGGGATGATATATAAGATTTCAGGAGGGCCGACAGATGGAGACTCGAACAATGCGAGGAGAGGGCATGTTCGAGCGATGAAGTGAAAGAGGGAGGAAGTAGGCATTACTGCTCAAGGGCCGGAGATTATTTTTCAAGCGAAGGATGCAGAAAGAGTGGTGTTGCCTCATAACGATGCCTTGGTGTTTACAACGGAGGTGACTGGTTTTGATGTGAAAAGGGTGTTTATCGATACGGGGAGTTCGGTCGATGTCATCTTTTATGATTGCTTTGTGCAGATTAACCGGGAGCTAAATGTGGAGTTAAAACCGGTGGCCACAACTTTGTATGGCTTCAATGGAGAACTGGTCATGCCAACGGGGAGAAGTGAGTATATCTGTTGCCTTGGGGAATGGGGCTACGAGGAAGGTCAGAATGGTGAGATTCGTGGTGGTCGGAGCAGAATCGTCATACAACATCAGCATGGTGAGGACCAGTTTGAATGCATTCCAGGCAGTCGTGTCAACGTAATACATGATGATTAAGTATCCGGTGGACAAAAATGTTGGCGAGGTCGCAGGGGACCAGCTCACGTCGAGGAGCGGTTATCAGACCACAATGAGTAACAATAAACAATTGGCTAAGAGACAGGCGAAGGTATGAGATGAGATGCCAAGTCGATAATTCTTGCACTAGGTACAAGAATAAGCAATTATAAATTTCACACCACATTACTAAGTAAACCATTTTGTGGGTGTTAAGTACTATTAAATAAATTATGTAAATATATTATAACTTGAAGTTATTTTTACTAATCGTATAGTAATACATAAAGAAACCTTATAATATCATCTTACTACATATTATTGACTATGGCAAAGCCTTACTTGTCCTACTTCTGATAGAACAAGAGGAAAGCAAAAAGGAATTGCGGCGCTTGATCGGACAGATCCTTATCTCTGGCGGTTCAACCTCGAGTTATTGCCTAAGACTTTACTTGACCAGAAGTCTTGGTCAATCGGATAGCTGAAAGCTAAGTCATGTTATAATGTATTCTCCTGTGACTTGGCCGCATTCAGGACGGAAAATGAATAGACTCTTTTTTTCTATATGTTAATAGATATCAACTAGGCTGGTATAGAAATAATAATGGTAATATAAAAATTAATAAAATGTTACATTTAGTGCATTCATACCACATATTATCGATTATGGCAGAGCCTTACTTGTCAATAAAAATGGTAAACATAAATTCGTAAATATTATAATTATATGTAATATATATAATGATTAGTATATTCCTAACTTTATGACCGGGTAGAGTTTTTATGCTGATATCGTGTTATAAAATACAGGAAAGATAAATAACTCAATATAGAAATTGGATATGATTTATACTGAATTTATTTATTCTTTCTCTATATTTGCATTCATTTACATCATTTTGGTTGCCTTTTATAGAAACTCTTTCATATGGGATATTATACCTTAACGAGTGAAACGAACAAAATCGAGTATATAAGAGATAAAACCGATCGAAGTGAGGTGGGGCAGCGTAACTAAAATGGGATAATTCAAGGAACAAGGAGACGAAGGTCTTCTCGTAAAAGTAATAGAAGGCCTAAGGAAGCCTGGTCGACAACCAATGAGATTGAGCAAGGGATCACTCGAGTGGTCAATATATGGGCTCAGAACAATCCAATGGTCGATTATGCTGAGCGGACAACATAGCTGGGGAATTGACTTAGATAAGGTCAAAGACAGAGAGTCTCTAACGAAAATGTCAGAATGACGTTAGAAGGATCATAAGAGAATATTTTCCCCCATGTGAAGTGGACACGTGGCAAAGGTAGATTGGTGCATAAGATAGTGGCGACTGTTACCTCTTACACACACACTCTGCGTGTGTACGGACGAGTAGCCTAGGGCAGACAACTCATCAAATCTGGGCAGCTCCTAGATCAGGTATTCTCACCCTTATATATATGGGGTGAGCCTTTCTTGCTCAACACGATCAATACACTTTACTCTTGAGAATTGATTGAACAAACACTGACTTAAGCTTTGGAGACTCTTCACCGGTAAACCCCTCCAGTGTGAGAGTTCTTTGTAGGTACACCACGTTCACCCAGCGAGAAAGAATGCGAGTACTCGAATTCTAGTTGGTCGGAGAGTTTTGTGTTACCACTCTTCATATTTCCTATAGTGATAGAATCAATATATATGAATATGGGTAAGTTCCATTTGTACATAATCCCCTTATATACTAATTGAAAATTTGATGAGCCTAAGCAGGCTCGCACGCTTTCTAATCCTACATGTCATAATGTCATGCTTTGTATTTAGGTTTGGATAAATTATTTGAAAACAAAATTGACTTGGAAAGTAACTTAAATAATTTAACCACCATACATCAATGTCTCCCTTCAATCTTATTTTCATTACCAAATTTGTTTTGAATTAAAAATCACATAAATCTTTCTTTCTTTATTTCATTTTTCAGCTTTAAAAATAACTTGAATTTAATAATTGAGTTAACAATGGATCTTTTATTTGACAGTAGATCAATGCCGAGTTAACAAGGTTTATTTTATTTGATAATTAAGGGTAAATAATTTTTTGCAACCTGTACTAAGCGCGAATTTGGATTTTGCAACCTTAACAATATTTTGTACTAAAATGCAACCTTTAATACACGGATTTGCCTGTATCGCAATTCGCAACCTACAGCCATCTGCGGCTCGTTTTCCACCGAAAAAGCGACCGTGCTACTCGCACGCTACAAGTTTGAGGGTAAATCTGAATTTTGCATTACACTTGAAGGACAATTTTTTCATTTTATTGTCTCGCCAGATTGATTAAAAAACGTGCGTACGTACCTTTTCTTCATTCTTGTTCTTCACCTACGAAAAAATTTCTTCGAGGCAACGGCTCAACTATGCAATTGTGGGATGAATGTTGTTACGAGAACATCGTGAAGTGTTCAAAATCCAGGAAGGAGATACATTACATGCGCCAAATCGGGTAAGTGATTAATTATATTAACCCTAATTTATGAATTTGGGCAAATTCAGCGAACCCTAATTCAAAAAATTGGGCAAATTCATTAAACCCTAGATCTCCTTAAATTAATTTGTTTATGTAACTGAATATTGTAGGATGATGGTGGTTGTGCATATTTTAACCCTAATTTATGAATTTGGGCAAATTCAGTGAACCCTAATTCAAAAAATTGGGCAAAATTAAACCCTAGATCTCCTTAAATTAATTTGTTTCGGTAATTGAATATTGTAGGATGATGGTGGTTGTGTATATTTTTCGTGGATTGAACCACCTTTGTGCCCTAGAACTCGTGAAATCATTCCCGGCCTTTTGAAACGTGCCAACAAATTTGAAAGTGAAGCTCAATTTCTTGAAGTAGATGTGATGAGGTTGGAAGTTGATGTGAAGCAACTTCAATCTGATGTGAAGAAACTTTAATCAAATTTAAAAGAGGCTGCAACTTGTATAGAAAATGTTATGGAAGAAAAGGCCAATCTTGAATTGTGTTTGAAGAGGAAAAGTGCTCGTGAGCGTTGGATGTGGATTGTAATTCTTATCTCTTGGGTGATCATATATTACATGTTGTAGTGTTTTCTAAGATTTTAAATTTGTGGTTCTCTTTTCAATTAGGTAGTGTTCCAACTATGATTGTAATAGTAATGGTAATGGTAATGTGTGTTGTTCAAACTATTTTGGTTAATCAAGCACCATTTTGGTTGTTCAAACTCTTTTGGTTAATCAAACCCCATTTTAGTTGTGTGCTCATGAGTATCTGTAGAATGTTAGTAACATGTATGATCTGTGAATGGTTGTGTGTATATATCAAAAACAGAAACAAAAATCCAATAAGAAAACACCCATAACAGAACAATATCAAAAAGAAACAAAGTACTTCACAGTACCTCACAACACAAAACAAAAATAAAATTGCACAATATGTAATAGCCATAATTCTTCCATTCCAACAATATTCTTAACCAGTTTTTACAAAACATCAAAAACACCCAGTCAAAACCAAGAAGTAACAACAACCAAAAACTAACAACCATTGTATCTGAGTTCAAAACCACATCCAATCTAGTTCAAAACCTAACCATAAATATCCAAAACCAACCATTAAATCTAAAAGCTAGCAACCATTATATCTGAGTTTGTCAACCACATCCAAAACCAACCACAACCATTACAGTTCCAAAATCAACCACATCCATCAGAACCAAACACTACTTATCCACTATTGTCCCACAACTACTAACCCAATATGTTCCAAATACCTCAGGCTGAGATTTCACCACATGTTTGTTCACTGCTGGTCCTTTTGTTGTTGAAAAGCTTGTACCTTGAGTTAATGGATTCTGTTTACTGGACACCTATTAATACAAATATAATGTCATTACAACAAGTTGAAGCACATAGGTAAAAAAAATCACAAAAAAATGAGTATTTTTAGTACCTCTAGTTTCCTTTTTAATCCCAATGTCTTGCTCTTAGCCTGAATTTTTTGAGTCCTTTTTGTCACCCACTCCTTGGTAGGTGTAAGACCTTTGGACTGACTTCTTGTTAACCTTGTAGGTGTAGTTGTTGCAGATAAACTTTGGCTTCTTGTAAGTCTTGTGGGTGAAGTTACAACACAAACATGCCTCTCCTTTGTAGTCTGACTCTCTTTTCTCTTAGTAGGTGTAGATGCAGATGGAGCTGTGGGCCTTGTGAGTCTTAAAGGTTGTGTTGGAACTCCACTAGGCCGTACAGACTGGCTTCTTGTGGGTCTTGTGGACTTGTCTTTCTCAATTTGAAGCTCATACATGACTTGTCTTCTGGTGACCCTTGTTTATGTAATTGCAACAGATTCTTGAGTTTGTAAAACATCACTTGCTCTCACAATTTCTTTCCTTTTCCCTTCAGAAACAATGTATGCAATTTTCAAACAATTACAAAATACACTTCTTCAATAAAACACATCAATCACAATAACAATTGTTTAACACATAAAATTACCTTGCCAACAGTAATGTCCTCAATAGGGGCTGACACTTCACTATCTCTGCCACTTGGTTTGCTCTTTTTTCCCTTCAAAAAACAAAAACAAAAATATGTACAATGTATGCAATGAATAAGAAAAGACACTAAACACACCAATAATAACAACAATTGTATAACAAAGAACATTACCTTAGCCACATTAATATCATCAATAGGGGCTGGTACTTCTCTTTCACTCTCTCTCTGAGTTGTTTTCTTCTTGTTTCTCTTCATAAAAAGCAATTTATGTATCAGAAAAAATATTATTTATAATAAAGCACATAATTTGTAAAGGTAAATAAAACAACTTCATTCACCTTGACCACATAATTGTCTTCATTAGAGGGTGGTATAGGAAGTCCTTCAGATGGTGCACTCTTGTCAGTTTTTAAAGGGCAACATCTGATGTTGTGGGTATCTTTCTTGCAGAGAGAACAATACATTATTCTCCCTTTTCTGCTAAGCCTCACTTGAACTATTTTTTTGGATTTTCCTGCCAAAACCTCTTCATGGGGTTGTTTCTTTCTAGCATTCTGTTTTGGCCTTCCAGGTAGTCTCTCAATAGATGGTGGTTTCAAGGGTATTGCTTTTACATTTGGCCACCATTCAGGAGGTTGAAGAGTGCCCAACATCTCAGAATAAGCCTTCAAGAATGTTTCTTTGTGGTACTAGTCAACAACATAATCATCTGGTTGAGTTCCCAACAAGAACATACTACTTATTGCATGCTCACAAGGGATACCTGTAAGGTCCCACTTTCTACATGTGCATGAGTTCTCCCCCATATGAATCTGAATCTCCCTGAGCTTCCCTCTACTTCAAATTAGTCTTGCCCATTCCAGTGAAAAATAAAACCCATTGACTTCTTCTTCAATTCCTCCGACAACTTCATGATTTTTGGGCACAAGTTCCCATACAAATGTTTTCTCATTTGATCCCTTCTCATGGAGGTCCTCTTCATCAATATAAGTCTTATTGTTTATAACATAGAAACAATAGGCTTACTCCTTGCTCTCAGAATGAGTGAGTTAAAAGACTCAGACATATTATTCCACTGCATATCACACTTTTTGTTGCAACTGTAGTGTGACCTTGACCACTGATTTGCTGGCTTCTTAGCCAACCATTCAAAAGCTTCTTTGTCCCTTCCTTCCAATTCTTTCATTGCAGCATTAAAGTCAACAACCCTAGTGGACTTGGCTACTCTCTACAACAAGTTTTTCAGGGCTAATCTCCTAAATGAAGCACTAAAGTTTCCATACAAGTGTTAGATACATAACCTATGCTCAGAATCTGGAAGTAAAGTTTCAATGGCATCTACCAGCCCTTTCTGTTTGTCTGACATTATTATTGTCCACAGAAAAGAGTTCTCAATCCCCAAATCTGCTTTCAACAGTTCAACAAACCAATGCCAAGTTGTTTTTTGTTTCATTTTCAATAACAGAATATGCAAAAGGATACATACAATTGTTTGCATCAACCCCAACTGCAGTCAATAGAACACCACCACAAGTGGTTTTCATATGGCGACCATACAAGAATATCACCTTCTTACAACCCTTAAGCAATCCTCTTTTTAAAGGGCCCAAACAAATATAAATTCTTTTAAACAGTGGCTCCCCATTAAAAAGTTTGCTTTTAATTTTCACAGTAGTCCCAGGGTTGTCATTTTTAATCTCTTCAGCATAAGACCAAAGCATGGAATATTGCTCACAATCAGACCCTACACCAATCTAAGAAACATATTTTTTAGCCTGATACATTTGCCATCTTTCGAAAACAATCCCCACCTCCTTTTGCATCTGTAATATCCCGTCAGATTAATTATATTAATCATGTTTTAGTTCCGATATAATAATATTGTCGAGTATTATTTTTCAGAATTAATTATTTTCAGTGGAGATTACCCGAAATTATTTTCGACGTCCCGTTTACGTTCGGAATAATTTTGGAAGTTAAGTGTCATGCTTAGCAATTAATTAAGTTTATTGATTGTGATTAATTAAATTTAATCATAATTACAAGCATCAAAACCGTAGCAAATTTGAGTTAAAAATTCAAATTTGCCGTGAACAATTTCTTCAAGTGGAAGAAATTTATTCTCCCATTTAGTAAGCATGAGGTGTCTCATTTTGGACATGCTTAGGGGTGACTAAGCTCATTAATAGATGAGTTAGCATGTAGGTATCTATTATGATGGCAAGTGGATGAAAATTATGAGGCCAACAAAGCTCTACATCACCCCCTTTTTCTTCTGACCGTGCGTATATATAGGTTGAGTTAGGGGAAATTTTGCTCTTTCTTAAACTTTAACATACGCACTAAGTATTAGAGAGTTAGAGAGTTAGAGAGATTTGAGAGTTTTTCCGTAAGTAAGTAGCATAGTGCACGCACGCGAGAGTACCGCACGAAGTAATCACACGCCCGCGCAGGGATGCTCCAGTTAAGCCGAACAGTAGTGCGACCAGCCGAGAGTTCGAGAGGTAACTTCGTTTACCTTGGATTATTCATGTTAAAGGCGTGTTAGTTTCGAGTTATTCATGTTCAAGACACGGCTTTAAGCCGTTCGGTCGTGCGAGTATATAGCGAGCTTGTTCATGTTTTAAGTTGAAATCTCTCGAGTAATGGTCATATAATCAGCCTTTTATGTGATATCATCTTCAGTAAGTTTGTGATGTTCGAGGATTTTTCGCGTTTAAGTGTTGCTTTGGTCGAAGGACGAGGCCGTGCACATAGCACGCGCCACGAGCCACTCATGCGTAGCAAGTATGTTAAGTATTAATCCTTCGAACCTTCATGTTAAATTATTCAGTAAACTTTATTTCATGATCAGTGGTGTGTTGGTTGTCGAGGGAAAAGCAAGTTCGGTCGAGAGACGGCCTAACGTCGTCGCGGCGCATGGTGCGCACGCCACGACCATGTTCAACTTATTGTGAAAAATTCATGTTTTTAAGTAATTTCAGTAATTATGATCATGATAAGTCAGTTCATGTTAATTTAAGTTGAATTGCTCGAGAGAAATT
>CACSLK010004199.1:1574089-1585812 GCA_902706635.1 Striga hermonthica
AGGCATGAATAAGAAATGAGCTAAAAAGTATAATAATGCAAATGAGGGAACAAAGTTATTATCATCCAAGTTTCAGTCTTTCAGTACCACAATTCTTCAATAGTACAAATTATATCATCCCCTCCAAAAGAAAATTGGCCAGAGAACTTTAACACAAGAGCCTCTCTCATAATCTCATCAAGCTTTTCTTTCTAGCATCTACCTTCTTTTTGTCCGATGGGGCCTTACTAAGCCCAGCTTCCTTCTTCAGGGCGGCGGCAGCAGCTGGAGGAGCCGCTGTCGAGCCGCCGGCAGATGAATTTGCGGCGGCCGTATAGTCTTGACCGTTTTCCGGTTTGGGTGCCAATGGGGAAGGAGCCTGGCTCGAGAGGGGATGGTTTTTCTGGTCGGGACACTTTGTCGAGGCGTTGACTTGGTCAACGTTTAGGGCAGCGGTTGACTCAGAGATGGGGTACGTTTTGAGCTTTGGCTTCGGCTTGAGGGCGTGTATTCCCGTGTATAGTCTGATTCGAATAAGGTTATTCAAAGAAAGTGTGAAAAGAAACCCATATCAGTTCACATGAATAGCGAAAGGATATCAACTTATACTTGAAACTCGATTTAACGACTTTCTTTGCAAGTAGCGTTTGTTAGAGCAAATGATTTGATACGATCTCGTGCTACAAAAACAATCCGCATTCGCGCTATTTTTTGCATAACAAAACTACTCTACCTGTTTTTCTGTACTTTCTTGATTTTTTCACCAATTCATGACCACGTGTAATTTTACTCGGTTAAGGAAAAGAAAGTATTTGGACGATATATATGTATATAATCCAGAAATTTGGAAATTGAGCAATTCACAACAAACTATAATCAAAATACGACACACCATTTCATAACGGAAAAGAGCACGAAATAAACGAGGTATGAACAACACCTGGCATGTCTGGCATACTCCTCGTAATTTTCAAGCAGCATCTTACCAGCCTGCTCATTTAAAGCAGATTCTGGAAATGGTTCGATCAATAAGCATCTAATCACCTGTCCATTAACAGAAAATGAAGAAGTAAAAAAAATATTAGCCAACAAAAGATAAAGATTCTGCAAACGTAAGCCACTGATGTGCAAAAACGAAATTTTAATTAGACAGAACATAAATAGTAGCAAAGTAAACACCAATTGTCTTACAATTAAGACGTGGCGTAAGCCAAGAGTTGGGTTCCAATCTTTCTTCAGGGCATTCACACAGATCTCGCCATTGGTTGCAATATTAGGATGAAAAATCTTGGTCAGGAAATATCCTGAGGGGAAAAACCACAATTAAGATTAGAAGTTCATACACTTTAAAAAAAGATAATTTGGTAACAAAAAACCAAAAAATATAATCATCTTCCACTCCGTAACACATCAGCCCAGTTATAAAGGACTACATTTTTCGCCCCATATCAAATTTCTGGATAAGAGTGAAATGAAATGATAACATTTGAAAGAAAAATTAAAAATGTTTTCAGATACTAAAGATATGGACTACTGTTAGTTGAAATAGGATCCAAAAGAAAGAGAATTGGATACGTAAATGTAGCCTCTCATATTTCAGCCACTTACCCAAAGAAAGAGATACGGATAATTTAAATACGTGCTTACAAGTGGAAAATAAAGGTGAAAAATGATATGCGTTTATTTATTGATATGTTCACAAACTTGCCTAACAAAGTTGAAAAGCAAAATGGACGCTTGGAAGTATTGTAGTATAATTAATATCAGTTTACTACAGTAGGTCACAAACCTTTAGGTGGAGAATGTGGAAAATCATGAGATAATATCAACTTCATGCGAAAAACCCCATTTTCATACGGTGTTCCAGCTGCAATAAAACAGAAAATCAACACCAAAAAAGAATGTGTCGTCTTATATTCTATAAATAGCTAAAGGCTACCAAAAGAAGAAAAGAAAAGAAAAGCGAAAAAAAGTACCTGGGCCATCAATATCAGCATATATAACCGAAAAATTATCATCGTTCACCCCAACTTTAATGCCCTCCGGAGGGGTTTCATCAAGATTCTTCAGCTCTTTTGCCAGCTGTTTAATGACATTTGGAGGGAGATTCTCGTTTGTTGCCTAAACCATGTAAAACAAATGGAAAAGGCATAAGCCAATGGAAAATCTTCAGGTGTGAATTGATGATACTCATGGAAAACATGCATCAAAATCTCTTCACCATTCAAGTCAAAATGTACAAACATGTAAGGTTAATAAATTTCTATTAATTTTCTTTCAAACAGATGATATAATGAAAATTCAATATTATTTCCTTGAGTATAGTTTTTCTTACTAAGACAACATATTGGCCGAGTATTCTCCCACATTGCACATGAGGAAATGACAAGTAGCTGACAAAAATAGCACGTAACATTACCATAAACCCGTGCAGCAGAACAAAAAAGGCTAACAGCGAACTCCTTTATTCTTTCTTTAAACGAGAAAGATACTCTCAACAGCTGCTTCAAGATTTGCAGTTACCTCAAGTGACGAGTTTATGATAGATACGCCCCAAAGAGGTTCCTGCAGAGAAACAAAATGGGCACTTCAAACTTCAGATCACCCAATCAAATGATTCCGATTTTTCTAAATATCGCTATTGGGATATAAATTATAATTAAAACAGGTTTATCAGCAATTCGGGAAAACAACTTGTTAGTTTACACCAAACTCCAATATACCAAACTCAACTTTTCCTGATGTTAATCCATTAGTGATATAAAATGATTCCATCGACATTCCGACTCATATCCGTAACAATTATCATTCTTAACAGTAACCACTTATTTCAGAAAGATGTTATTTTGATAAGTCCTAGTTCGATTTCCTTCAAAATGCTTATACATGTAAATTAAAAAAAAAAAACAAAAAATGTGGGACAGCTACCAAACCGAAACAGATTGATTGACATCTTGGGCAGATCATAATTCAGTTTTAGCCATTATCCTTAAAATCTGAATCAAATCATCCAATTACACACAAAAAATGTAAATCCTCAGTTATTTACCATTCCACAAAGGTGAATAAACAACATCAAATCACAATTTCTGGAGTAGAGACCATAAAGGTGGAATCTTGTTCACCGAACATTGCAATAACGACAAGAATTTCGTACATCATAAAGAAAAACAACATTTTTCAGATCAAGAATCAGATTGGGTAAAGTATAAACCCTAATTTGAACCGCTCAAGAAGCTACCTTAATTTCACTCACAAAAAAAAAAAAGAAAAAAAAAAGTAATCCATAAAAAAAACACACTGATATGATAAAATTCAAGAAACCCATAATTGAGACTAATGAAAACAGACATAAAAAGGGAACATCCGAAAAGAAATTACTCTGAATGCTCAAGAATTACAGTTTTATACGACAATCAAAAAAAAAAAAGAAAGAAAAAAAAAAGTACCTTCAACCAAGATTCGGTCCAAACATGAGACAGAACAAATGGGCTAAGAAATGTGATCGGAAATACTATATAAGGAAAGAGATTGGGAGGTTTCGCTTTCCAGATAAACCTATAAAGAAAGAGATTTTGCAAAGAACACAAGTAGTTTTCCGATAGCGATTTTTTTTCTTCCCCTTGTAAATGATTGAGAGAGAGATTGATTTTTCAGCGAATGACGGAGAGATAGAGAGAGGGTGTATCTATAGGTGGAGATATATATACAAGCAGATGAGTTCAGAATTCAGATGTTATTTTGAAATATTAATCAGTTATTATTATTATTTATAAATTATAACCTAACTAGAGACAAAAGAGATTTTATTTTGGAAAATGCTACGGTTTCGTTATACCGTTTTGTCGAGTGTTTTAACCATTAAATCTATATGTAGTTAAATAAGATAAATGATCTAACAGTTAAAACACCCGACGAGATGGTACCATAATAACATTTCCCTTTATTTTGTTTAGATGATGAATGACTAGTAGCTAGGTTTAGAAAATGAACCAAATGAATTTATATATTGAAAAAAAAAAATTACCTATCGCATGTTCAAATGTGAATTCCAAAGACAATATTATAAACTTATGTAAACAAATTTGTTTTCAATATGATAATTTGTTTTATAACCTCATAAAAAAGAATCTCAAATTTCCACATTTTGGTTCTCTTTCTTTTTCTCTCTCAACGGAGATTCACTCTACATACCACCACTACAATGCATTCAATTTATTAAGTTTTGCAGCCATGGACCAACACACACATATATCTATATAGGTTTATTATATTACTTTAACGATAAAAAGATTCATAATTGCACTGCAATTATATGAGTAATTATATGTGTGAAGTATTAATAGAATGCAGTGTACCTTCTCGCCGACAAAAGAAAAATCCAAATCAAAACCATTTATTTTCTCTTTCGTTTTGGCCTCCCCATCGTCGTGCGCTCCGTCCTTCCGCGGAGATGATCGGCATAGAGGTGGATCTCAGTTTTCCATCCGTGTCTTTCTAGTCACGGAGCTTCCCTCCTTGTCGGGTTCCATCTCAAAATCAATTAGTTGAGGTAGGCCTATTTTTCTTGCATAAACGATGTGGGACAACTCACAAGTGGTATTATAGCACCATCTCGCACTTGTGAGTCCTCATACGAATCCCTAGCCCAGCTAGGTCGAGCCCCAAGCTTAACTAGGCTGGGTGACGAGTACGTCATCGCACGGTCTCACGTAGAATCGACTCTAATACCATGTAAGAAACGTGGTAAAACAGGTATTGTCCCACATACATGCAGCGCCTTATAAGCATGGAGATCTTAAATAAAGTCCAAGAGAGGTTCCAACCCAAAACCAATTGGTTGATGGGAGGAGTAATCCAATAGACGTATAAGGTAGACATATTTTCCATGTATAAACGATATGAGACAACTTACAAGTGGTATTATAACAGCGGTTGGCCAACTCAAACTCTGGCTCAAACGTTTATTCGAACTGAGTTGTGTTTATTGTGTTTTTGTGCTTATTTCCGTGTGTTTGTGTGCTTTATTTTATAGTTTTTAGGCTCGTTTTAGTGTCGACCGGTCCATTTTATCGTGTTTTGTGTATTTTTGTTATTGTATAGTGTTTTCGTATTTTTGCCGGAAGGAAGAAATAGTCATTTGTGATGTACTGTCCGAGTCGTCCGAGCCGACCGAGCCATCCAACCCGGAAAATCCGACCAAGCCATACCGGGACGAAGAGAATTCAATAAGGAGAATTTTGGTCCAAGTTTCGTGCGAATCAGAGTTGTGTGCGAGAAGTTGGAGCTAATCAAGCCTCAAAGTCAAGTCAAGGCCGGATTAGAGCCCTCGAAAATGCTGCTCTATCCCGCGAAAACGGTGTATCTTGCGAGTTCACTCTATCCTGCGAATTCCTTATGCTATCCTGCGAGTTTTCATCCTCTATCCTGTGAATCTCACGTATCCTGCGAATCCACCTAGCTAGCGAAATCAAGCTGCGAAAATCAAAGACCTACCCTTTTAGTGTGTGTTTATGGTGTAGTTATAGATAGACATTGTGCTTTGTAATTTAAAAATAACCTCATTTCCCAACTTTTAAGTTGGGAATTCCTCTATATTTTCTCTTTTTCCTTTTTTTATATTTTGGTTTGGAGCTTATGAATCAAGTTTTCCGGCGAATTTCCGGCGACATTGTTTCGAGTAAAGTTTTGAGCTTTTGACTCCGTTTCTTCTTCCAAGTGCGTGTAAGAGTGGGTACTTAGTCTTAAGCCTCATTACTTCGTATATCTTTGTTTGCTTTCGTGAAAATTGATATTGTGCTTGTGTTGGTTGGAGGAAAAGATTGAATCTTTAGATCGTGAATGCTTGACTAAGTGTGATTAGGAGTTGAATGCTTGCTCGTCTTGTGCTAGAGTTTGATTTACCTTCCTAGGGTTTTAGCTAGCATGGCAATGTTCGGTTATTTGTGCGTGTTTGATCATAGAGACTCCGACGAACCAAAATCTCTCTTTCCCCTAGATTTCTCTCACCTTCTTGCGTGCTTAGTTAATTGCTTTAAATTGCTCTCATTTCGTAGATTAATCTAGTTTAAATTCAAACCCTCAAATTGCGAGTAGAATGTTTAAGACCTTTTCGGTTGTGTGACTTTGACGACTAGATAGTGAACGAAGCACCGAATAGCCTTCCTTTGAGAACGACCCGAGTCGGGTAACTCGGTTACCACATACCCAAAAATACTACTAAACAAAATGGCACCATTGCCGGGGAAGGCAAGTAGGACGCCAAGTTTACTATCTAGTTGTCGTTTGTTTCCGTGTTTCTCTTGCTTTTTGTGGATTTTGCTTAATTTCGCGTGTTTCTCTTGATTCTTGCTTTGTTTTTCGATTTCTCTTGCTTTTTGCTTTGTGTGTTCGTGTACATATCATGTCGTGTTAGTTTCGTTTTGTGTTTTCTTTCCTTTGCCTCGTGTGCCTTAGTTGTTTTGTTTTGTTAACTAAATAAGTCGATAAATGTGCATGAATTAGACACGTTTATTAATATTACTAGTCAGGTTATTAACTAAATGAGTTAGTCTTGCCTCAACTAGTCCAATTATAAAATCATTATATAAAAAGGAATAATCTTTTTACAAATTTAGAAACAATTTTCCGCCAAAATCATTAATTACATATTAAAAATATCATAATTAAAAAAGTTTTAATTAAATGCCCATTTGTTTGGAAACAATCCCCATTTATATGGACTCTTCCAATTAATTTTGTTAGAAAAAAAATACAAAATATTTTTCAAAATTTCTTTGTCTACAATTATCTCAATACAACACTTTTTTAATTTTTGGAAAGAATCCCTATTTATATGGATTTTTCAATTATTTTTGGTATATAGAAAAAAAAAGTCGAGATGGGTCTAAAAAATCATTAGCAATAATTTGGTAATTATTAGTAAATATTTAGTGCAAATTATTTATATGCATACGTAATTTTTTACTTAAGTTAATGTGAAATCAATAATTGATCTAAATCTATTGATTAAAATTTTCAAAATTTTTCAATCAATTATTTTATTTTTATCTAATTTATTTATTTTTATTGATATGCTACCATAAGATTTGAAGAAATATTGGTTAATAAAATTAAAAACTTGTAATTTAATTCTAGAACATTAGTTGATAAATTTGAACGATAAAGTAACCGAAAACAACTCTAGAAAATTACGAGATTATATATATATAATATATATTCATATATCAAATATATAAGAGAATTTAGCGTGTAGTCCAAATTTGAGTTCCAAATTCATAAGTCAAATAAGTAATTATTCATAACTACGAGTCAACATTAACTTTGACGACGTAAATGAAATAGTCAATTATTCATAGTTTAATAAATTACTCAACCACTTCAATTCTTTTATTTGAAGATTTTATATAAAAACAAAATCATCAAATTAATGAAACAATATAATATTTGTAATTATACTTATTATTCACATATATTTTTAAATAGGCAAGAAAAAATTACAACTTACCTATAAATTCGATTCGATTTAAAAAAATTCGATTGGGTTTTTTATTCCAAACATATTGCCGAAAAATTTTCCTTAGAACTTGAATTGAAAATTTGAAATTCAAAATTTCTTCTCATTTTTAGTTGCCATAAAATTGGGTTTAATTCAAAATCTCTTCCTAATATAAAGGATTTTGTTCAAATTGAATTTTAAAAATATCTAATCACACGCTTCTATCAATATCCTTAGATGAAGAATTTTGTACCACTTTAAAATTAACAAACCTCTTGGAAATTACAAAATCATAAAGAATTTTCATTTTTTTGGTTTCAATATGCACGAAATTTAAAATAGTTTAAAATTTTCAAATCAACTGAAATTTCATCTCTTTAATTTTTTTCCATAAGTTTCAAATTAAATTCTATAATAATTAAGTTAAATTACAAATGCATTGTTTCAAAAATCAAGAGGATAATTTTGAAAATAGCCAAATTTTTGTTTTAAATTGTCTTAGTCTCCATTCAATATAAAATAAATCTCATTTTATTTGTAAAATTGATAAATCTACATAAAGCGTGAAATTTTATGCCCACAAAATTTCTTTTTACAGTAACTAACAAATGATAATAATTTTGAAATCTTTTGTACTCAAATTACTTAAAATAATAATAAAAATAATTTGTACATTAACTAAAAAATAATAATAATTTTGAAACTTCTGTACTCAAATTACTTAAAAGAATAATAATAATAGTAATAATTTTGAAAATTTTTGTACTCAAATTACTCAAAAAAATAATAATAATAATTTTGAAATCTCATGTACGGTAGTATCGTCATGAATTTCAACATCATGTCAATATTTATTTTATATATACTAAGTAAATTTTCTTTCAAAAACTTTATAATGTATTTATTTAGACTTATAATATTTTACCATGTCATATTCAGAAAACATCTTTCATACAAATGTAAACTTTAATGTTTTTAGATATATTTCTTTACAAAATAGTTTAGAAAAGTTGTAGGTGACTTCACATCTTTTAATAATAATATAGAAAATTTTAGATAATTTTACATATGTTAATATAATATTTTAGGAGTTTTTAATTGTTTAAATATATAAATTTTATGTTCTCTTGAGCTTGCTAATTTTATTGTTTATAATAAACTGATATACCGTAAATTATATGACATATTAACCTCACGTCGTTAATTTATAATTATTATTTAATATCGTTTACCCTCATCTTTAATTTATAATATTTTTTCTTGCTCTTTTAAGAGAATGTCAATAGTGGTTCTCAACTTCTTTTATTGAGTGACTCGAAACCTATTTATAATTATTATTTAATATTATTTATTCGTGCATCGCACGAAAGACACAATAGTAATACATAAATAATTTTATTGTTAAATCTAACAAGCCAAATTGTGAGTCTAATTGAACTCAAGTTTTAACCAACCCGCAACCACAAACCACGTGTTTTGTTTGTTTAATAAGTTTACTTGCACGTGTGTGAGATGAGGATATATATATCTGCACAATCACTTAGATGTACATTGTTATTGGTTTTTGTGAAAAAAAAGTCAAAAGTAAAAGTACTAATTTATAAGCTAAGATAAACAACGTATAATACTTGTAACGCTTTTGAAATTTTACGTTATCTACTTAAAAGCTCCTCGACTATTATATTATCTATCTATATATATATATCTATAAATATATAATTTGGCAAGACAAGCATTTAATTTTATTGTGATGCATTAAATTTTATTCTCCCTCCAATTTTTTTAGCATTCAATTTCATTTTTAAGTTACAAATTAACTTGCTTGAATGCCATAAATTATGAGCATAAATCAATTAAGGGTTACAAAATTGATTTAGCATAAAGAAAATGGTTGTAATGGCTCTTCTATTTTATTATTTCCTATTTGTTTGAGGGTACCGTTAAAATTTCGACGCAAAATGTTTTTTAACATGGTCTCCTATACTATGGCGATCATCAAGAGTCAAGATCAATCTCTCTCACACGTTCGCTTAGTCTTGAATGACCCTGTTTTCAGTAATAAACAATTGGACGTTGCTTTTCTGGAGTTACTAATGGGAAGTGTTTGAAAATAATGATATGTGGTGATGGTGATTCTGACGATAAAAAAACCATAAATATTGTATACAAACAATATGTTTAATAAAATTTAAAATCATTTTCTTAATTCATATTTTTTCTCATGAAATGAATTATGGTTATGTATTTTTTTATATTATTATCTTTTCTAAGTATTTTTCTCCGTGCAAATGCACGGGTTGAGCACTAGAATGACTTATATTATTATCATTTCCTTCACATTATGTCACTTCCAAATTGCTTATTATAATTATTAATAAAATAATTATGATAATTATTCCCCGTAATTGAAAAATCCCCATCAGCAAAAGAATGATTTATAACAGTTGTTTATTCATATTTATTTTACAAAAATTAATCCCAAAGATCAGACACATTATAATTCGAATTATTTATATTAATTAAAATAAATTAATACTTAGCTAAATTATGATGGCCAAATAAATTTGTTTATAATCCCAATACTAACTCCTTCAAAACATGGATGAATTTCAATATATTCTTATTTTATGGAAAAAAAAAACTGGCGGTGTTTATAAATTCTTCCATGTACAAGTTCAAAAATTTCAAGGATTTAAATAGTCCCAAGTTTGTTTTTTTCTTCTTAAAAAGGAGGATCTAAACCGGTTCCCCAATTCCCCTCCGAGTGACTCGAACTCGGGACATGGTACACGCCAAGTGAGGGTACAATAGTCCCAAGTTTGTTAACCCAACTATGCTTATAGGTACTGTTTAATTTTTTGTCTTTATAAATAGCTATTACATTTTCCTTTGTTGTTTTAATTATATCAATCAATTATTTTTTTTATTATTATTGTTGTTATTATTATTATTTTGAAGATATAATCATTAGAATAGTCATGTACCAAAATGTGCAAACTACCATCTTCAAAAGGTGTTGACAAGAGATTTGTTGACGTACTCCTCCAAGGCTTCAATTTACTAATGAAGAATCATGTATTAAGTCATGGACAATTGTATGTGGCACGATCTAGAGTCATCAGTCGGAGGAGTTTGGAGATAATAATTTGTGTTGATGGAGATTGTGACGATAGAAAAACCACGAACGTTGTATATAAAGAAATATTTAATAATATTTAGATATTATTTCTTATTTTGTTTCAATGATTATGTTATTATTTTTATATTTGTTTTTTTTACTTTATTCTCTTCTATCATATAGCTTTCCGTGCAAATGCACGGGCCAAAAACTAGTATATATAATTGCTGGCTATCTTCATTAAATTTTATTCAGCCAACAATTAATAAAAATATAGTTCATTTAATAAAAAATTTTATGACTCTTCAAAAACGTTACAATATGTTTTATTTATTTATTCTTTTTTTTTTTAATTTGTTTCATACATTTATCCATCTATTTTTTACTATATTTTGGGTTTGTAACGGTTGCATGAGATTACCAATTTTATATTTAACTTATTATTTTATTATTATAAATATAATCATATACACATAACTTATAATAATTTAATTATCTGTGCATGTGCACAGTCAGGGCCGGCCCTGGGGCAGGGCCAGCAGGGTGACCGCCCAGGGCCCACCTAGGGCCCACAGATTTTGAGGGGCACCAGCATTAAAGGCCCATTGAATTATTAAGGCCTCATTTTATGCTTGGGCTTTTTAGATTGATGTTTTACTAATCACCAACTATTTTGAGCAATGTTAATTAGTCTTTTACAACTTTGTTATGGACTTGCATAGGTATGAGTTGTCTAGCCTAGCCCACTAAAGACTTGTTTCGAATAGTTATATCCAATTTTTGAATTTATTTTAAAAAAAAATTAAACTACTTTGTCAAATTTATTTATCAGTTGACTTATTAAATTATGTGTTGAGTGTTGACAAAAATATTAATTGTTCAATTTTAATTATGTTAGTCTCTTTTTGCTAATTTTGCCACATTTTTTCTCTCTTATAATATATTATTCTATTTTCAATGTCTAATAGAAAGGAATAACAAATTCTTATTATGAGTTACTTACATACATTTAATTAGTAGTTATTATTAGTAAATAATTTTTTCTCTCACATTTACTATAATTGTTATATTTTCAGTATATACATATATAAGAGAGTATTTACAAAACATAGTCACAAAAAGGACGAG
>CACSLK010004199.1:1589586-1599845 GCA_902706635.1 Striga hermonthica
TTTTTTTTTTTACTTTCTTGGAGAACAGTGCACAAGTTTTTGGAACTTGGAGCAGCAGCTTATTCTCTCTTCGTATGTAGTTTATTTTTACTTGAAGGGCAACAAGAGGAGTTTATTCTCTCTTTGTGTGGACTTTATTTTTATTTGAAGACGACCGAAAAAAGAGGAATTGTGACGACAAAGATTTTCTGGTTTTGTGTTTTATATTATTACTCACATATCATACTTTTAGAATTATTGTGTTACTGGCTTTTTGATAATTTATTTTGATACATTGTAATTGTTTTAACGTACCTCGTGATATATTTCTCTTCCATTCACTAACGTGTTCAGAATAGTTTAAATTTGTATAAAAAATATAATAATTGATTTGTTCTAGAGAATTTTTGGCAAATGAATTTGGTGGTTGTAACCCAGTAGTCAAAGGCTCTATGGCGGCACAAGGCGCGACCGAGCTGTGGTTTAGTCCCAACGTCACCAGTGCCTCGCGCACTCGGCAATCAACAAATGGATATGACGCGGATTTGCAACTACATGCTCCAATGTTGCCTACTTTTTTCTCATTAATAATTTCTTTTATTATTTGGAAAATATGTAACATTGTGAATGATGTGCATTATTGATGATTAGAGACAATTAATCCTTACCTAAGTTTGTGTTTCTCCGGTGGGGAATCTTTCTTTTGCACAAATCATTTGACAAGAAGACAACATCATCTTAATCACACTTGCAAAACTAGCTAGTGATTTTGTATACCTATTTTATAATTTTTCATGGGAAAAAAATTTATGTTGCTATTACATAAACTTTTTCCCCCTTCTTTAGAGCCTTGTCCCTTTGCATTGCAGGCAGTGATAATTGATATGGTACGATTTTGGCATTACCAAGAGACATTTCCCCCTTTATTAACCAAAAATAAATTTCATTTTCGATATTTCGTACATATATTTTCATTATTACTATTATTTAGCTAATAAATACATTACGTCTTTTCATAATCACTCTTATTTTTTCTCAAATCATTCATCTATATCTTCATTAAATAAGGTTATTATTAACAAAAAAAAAAATATTATTAATTAATGTGCAAATTCTCAAAACGACATTTATTAAAAATAGGAGGTAGTAATTTTTAAAAATTCTGTAAAGAGTAATTAAAAATGGTACAACATTATAATATTATATCCTCACATATTTCTCAAGAAGTTGTATTTCTACTCCAATACTAATGGGATTTGGGATTTGTATTAAGCTAAATCTAGTCTATCAGACTCGTTTTCTCTTCTGCTCAAGGTGATCACCAGAGTTAATATATGCATACATTTGCATTCAATAATTATTATCTTTCAATATATATGTATAATTTCACATTCAATAATTACTTAAAAGAGTAAAATGTAGCGGTACTTCATCCGACGTCCTCTCAGTACCACTGACCTGCAGTCCGAAAACCGAAGTCATTAAGATTAAAGCAGGTGACGAGGCGCCTACACAACGTTCTCTTATACCACATGTTAACATCATCATTGAAATGAACCCAATCGTTATAACCGCCCACCAAAAGTTACTTTTCGTAAAAGTAACCGTACATCCCTCAAAATACGAGCCCAAAAAGGATACTATAAATAGTAGGTCCTTATTCATATACAGGGGACCGAATCCTGAATATTCATAGATACAAAAAAGCGAGAATCACTTTTCACCTCGGACTGGGTCCATCGTTGTTGTGTTTATGAATGCTTTACTTTGTTTTACAACCACATAACAACACATATATATACCAATTTATTTGAAATACAAAAATATATTTGATGTGCAGTAAAATGTAGAGATAAGGGCTGAAGATGAATGTTCAACTCTACTCTAGAGTAGAGTGAAACAAAAATCAAGTTTCGTCCGCGCTACATTTTACTCCACAAAAATATTTTCTTTATATTTTTACACATTTAATTTTAATTACAAATGTAATTTAATTAGATATATTATTTTACACATATTTAATGATTTAAATTATTATCATTATATAATAAATAAAATATAAATAGTACAACAATATTTATACAAAGATTATATTATTTGCTAAAACATGTATCAAGTATTTACTAAAATATTAACTAAGATTTAAGAAAATATTCAATTTATAATGTAGGTCATTGAAAACAAATTTCTAGTGTGTTAATCTTGGTTCGTCCGATAATTTACCACATTTTTTCTATTATAAATAAATTGTTAAAGGAAGATGTGTATTACCTTTAAAAAATATGTGTTAAATATTTATTCATAGGTACAATTTTAGTATTGAAAAATTACAAAATAAAATTATAACACATTAATCAATAAAAAGTACAAAGTTTTAACATAAAAAATAAATTTACTACTACACATTGGGAGGCCAGAGTAAATGGATCGGCCTTTTTGCCGCCAAATTGGGAAGTAGATGAGAACTGGAAGAGGTGGGGAATCGAAATGAGGAGGCCAAAGTAAATGGATCAGCCTTTTGTCGCCAAATTGGGAAGCAGATGAGATCGGAAGAGGTTGGGAATTAGAAAGAGCACAGTTTGGACAAATCCATTGAACCACTAGCATCGCATTCGATTGGGTCTTAAGTGGTGTTTAGGCATTAATTTCTTAAAAAATAAATAAATAAATAACAATAACAATAATTGTTAAATTGTATATTTGTTTAATTTTTTATTTTTTATTTTTTATTTCTGATTTATTTGTATATATATATTAATTTTTATTTTTGGTAGAATTTTATTGTTATATTGTTTCCTTTTAATATTTGATTTTCTTCTCCTAATGGATTTCTACTCATAGAGAAAGTGATAAGAATGAAAAAAAAAAATCGAAGTTTTTTTTTCTCCAAATTCTCTCCCCCGTAAACCCTACTCCTGCGGCACTTCTATTTACTTCCGGCGATTTCGCCTTCCTCGATGCCGGTTAGCCACGGCCAGAAGTCGTCAATGACCGTTCCGTCTTCCTTTGAGGTCGCGCGCTCTTGAATCTCGGCGGATGGGCCGCGATTTGTGCTCGAGCTCGCGGTTGCAGATTGGAGTTCCAGTGGCGGCGCCATCCCCGATAGGTGCTTGGTGGTGGTGTCCCTTCGTCGCCGACAAGTTCCGACTGGAGATGGTAAGTCTGCTGTCTCTTTTTTATGTGATGACGGGTTGTCTTCTCCGGTGGAGCTCCGTCCTTTCTGATGGGTTGGAGCCTTTGGTCGAGGGGTCTGCTGAGAGGACGGGTGGCGTGCGGGTCTTTGGATTGACGAGACTCCGGTGGCTGTGGCGTCTGGTTGCAGTGGCTGGGGTGAGGGTTGTTCGCTCGACACAATCCCTTGTTTTGCCTAGTGGTGTTAGGAGGCGGGGGAGGTTTCCATCGGCTTCGTCTAGTGGTGTTAGAAGAATTCGTTTGGAATCGGTGTGGGGTTGAATTGGCTCTCTCGGTTTTTGATGGGTCGATTCGGGGACTAGTTTGGGTGTAGGTTTCTTCTACTATATAGGCTTGATTGCAGTTTCGGTAGCGGACTCCTGGCCTGAATTTGTCTTGTGTCGATCGTTCACTGCTGGTTCGGGCTACCTCGCTCGCTGGGGAAGAGCTTTGTTTGTTGATAGATTAGGTTCATTTGTCTTTGTTTTCTTGTCATGTTGTGCTTGTGTTTTGGTTTGGACCATTTGGTCTATGTGAGATTTTACCAGTGTTAGTTGTTTAGTTGTTTAGGGTCGTGTTTTTTGTCTGGGCCGTTGGCACATGTGAGCCCGTCTGTGTACGGGTGTGTTTTCGTTTCGGGCCGTTCCACATTACCTTGTTTGGGGTCGTTCCTAAGTAGGTTTTGTTTTTGTGTTGTTTTTGAGTGTTTTCTAGCGTTGCTAGTCGGGTTCTAGGCGGTCTTTTGGTCTGTCCTCCCAATTTTCAGCTGTTGGTTGTTGTTTTCAGCTAAGGGCTATGTACTTTTGCACTTTTGTGTGTTTTTATTTATAATATTTCCTATCGTTTCAAAAAAAAAAAAGTCAGAAATAAAAGGAAGCAAGAAACGTTTGTTTGGGGCGTGAGGTTGAGGTTTTGAACAGGGCACAAAAAGGACGTATTTGTTTTCCTTGGAAAGCATCAGGAGGGCGAGAAAAATTTGAAAACCAATGATACTTTTGGAATTATGTTGTTACTCGCTTTTTGATAATTTATTTTAATATGGTGTCTCTCGACTCTCGTTTGAACTCGTGATATATTTTTCTTCATTCACTAAAGTGTTAAGAATAGTTTGGATTTGTATAAAAGAACATTGTAATTGCTTTGTTCTAGTGAACTTTTGGCAGATGAATAGTGTCAATAGTGTCGATGTTGCCTACTTTTTTCTTCATTAATATTTTCTTTTATTATTTGGAAAATATATACATGTAAATGATATGCATTATTGATGATTAGACTATTTTGAATAAGGCAGTTAATCCTTAACACAAGTTTGTATTTTGGAATCTTTCTTTTGCACGAATCATTTGACAAAAAGACAACGGCAAAAATTCAATTTTGGTCCGCTAATTTGTCCATTGTCCACTTTTGGTACACTAACTTGTCCCTCATCAAAAAAGGTCCATTATGTTACACATTTCATCAGTTTTAGTACGCTAATCCCGTGGCCCGTGATTATGAGATGCCAAATCAGTTTTTTATCCTACCACGTCAATATCTTATCCCTCCACGTAGTTCCAATCCCGGTCCACATCATCTCGTAATCCCGCCAACTTGATTAGTGTACTAAAACTGATGAAAAATGTAACATAATGGACCAATTTTGATGAGGGACAAGTTAGCGGACCAAAAGTGGACGACGGACAAGTTAGAGGACCAAAATTGAATTTTTACCAAAAGACAACACATCTCCTACTTTAGAGCCTCGCTCGTCAGTCGTCCCTTTGCCTTTCGCGCTATTACAGAGCTAATGATTTTGTATACCTATTTTATTATTTTCAGGGTAAAAACTATTTTACTCGACAAAAGTATTTTCTTCATATTCTCATTATTTAAATTATTTTAATATCACAAATGTAATTTAATTAGATATATATATATTTTTACACATATTTAATTTTAATATTACAAATGTAATTTAATTAGATATATTGGTTTACACATATTTAATATTGATTTAAATTATTATCATTATATAATCCGTAAAATATATATAGTCTCTTTTTAGAATTCTCGTCTCTTGCTTGAGTACCCAAGTTCCACTTAGTTAGATGTGGTCCCTGATGATTTTAATATATCGAAGTAAAAAATATATAATTTTGATATAGTGTATATCGTTTTAACTCGTGATATATTTTTCTTCATTCGCTAACGTGTTAAGAATTGTTTGGATCTGTGTAAAAAAAAACATTGTATTTGATTAATTGTTCTAGTGAATTTTGGACGGATGAATGTTAGTGGTTGTAACCCAGCGGCGCAAGGCGCGCGGCCGTGGTTGAGTCCCAGCGTCACCAGTGCATCGCGCACTCGGTGATCAACAAACGGACATGACGCGGATTTACACTAGATGCTCCAATGTTGCCTACTTTTTTTTTATTAGTATTTTCTTTTATTACTTGGAAAATATATACATGTGAATGATGTGCATTATTGATGATTAGACTATTTTGGATAAGACAATTAATCCTTACCTAAGTTTGTGTTTCTCCACTTAATGGTGGGGAATCTTTCTTTTGCACAAATCATATGACAAAAAGACAACATCATCTCAATCACACTTGCAAAACTAGCTAGTGATTTTGTATACCTATTTTATTATTTTTCATGGTAAAAATTTTTATGTTGCTATTTACATAAACTTTTTCCCCAATCTTTAGAGCCTCGTCTTGTGACTCTTGTCCCTTTGCATTGCATGCAGTGATAATTGATATGGTACGATTTGGCATTACCAAGAGACATTGTCAAAAACTAGGTCATGGATAATTTACATTTCTCTAAAATACATATTTAGAGAGAGAGAGAAAAAAAAAAAAAGTACTTTCTAAAATTTCTTTAAAGAGTAATGAAAAAAGGTACAACGTTATATCCTCACATATTTCTCAAGAAATTCAATACTAATGGGATTTGGGATTTTACAATCTAATATATCAGTCTTGTTTCATCTTCTATATATTCAAGGTGAACACGAGTTGACATATATGCATACATTTGCATTCAATAATTATTGAGTATTTTTCAATATATATATATATATATAAAAATATATATATACTTATATAAAAAGACATTCTATTTACTAGAATCTATTAATATATAATAAAGATTAACATAATTCACTTTTAGAAACATTTTCCCGCCAATTTAGTAAATTAATAAAAATCGTAAATTAATAAAAATTAATGTAATTAATGTACATAATCTTTTTAGTCAAATATTTACTGTTATTACCTTTATTAGTTGAATTTAAATTTAGGATGATTTAGTTTTATGGAAACAAATATGGGGGTATTATAGAAACTTTTGAAATTGTTAGTTTAAATATATAGAGTTGATTGACCAATTATAGAGAATTAATCGTTAATCTTTATATCTATATTATATTTCCTGTACTGAGTAAAACATAATAAATTAATACTTATGTTATTTTTCATACATCTTTTTGTTGGCATAGTAGAGTTGCAAGATTATCTTTTTCTTCATAGACAAGATAACCAAATACAAAAATTCAAATAACATTTATGTGCCGCTAAAAAATATTTCGGACAAAATGTAGAAATGACTTTTAGAAATTACTTAATTAATTTATGGTATAAAGTTGACAAAATTAATAAATCCAATTTTGGTATAAAGTTAATTTTATTTTAAGTATATGATAGCTATTTTTATCTTTTCGTAGAAAATGTGTTGTTAATAATAAATGTCCGATTTTGTGGTATAAAGTGGGTGATTCATTTTTGGTACGAAGATTTTATTTAGAATGGATAGAAGTATATTTGAAATTATTTAAAATATTATTATCACATATGTTTTGACAAATGTCAATTGCTTATATGGATTGTGAACCACATAAGATATTTCTTAAGTTCACAACTTTAAATCTAAAAAAATATATGCGTGCACAATGTGATCAAACATATTATTGTCAATTGACAAAAATAAACATAAAATACAAAAAAAGAAACAAAAGAAAAATTAATAATTAGATATTTTAAAAATGGTAATAATATTTCTCTCCCATCTCTCAATTGGTTGATTAGAATGCAAAATAAAATGTGGATGAACCACATTCTTATAAAATCAAGGTGATGTGATTCTTAAAATTTAGCATATTCGCATAATAATTTGCCATAATATATTGATGATAATTCGACAAATTGATATATTCCTCTAGAAAATTATAATGATCTTTGAACAAACATTGGTTAATAAAATTTAAAATTAGTAATTTAATTCTACAGATTAATTGATAATTTTGAACGATAAGGTAACTGACAACAAATCTAAAAAAATGCGAGATATATATAATACATATATATATATTATACATGAAATATGTAAAAAAGTTTATTTGTGTAGTCCAAATTTAGGTTCTAAATTTAAAGAACAAATAAGTAGTTATTCATACCTTATGATAATATTAACTTGGATTCAAATGAATTATTTAATTATTATAGTTTAATAAATTATTCAACTACTTAATTTTTTTTATTTGGACAGGTCATACGAAAATAAATTCATTTTAGTTAATGAAATAATATAAGTTTTATAATTATACGTATTATTCACATAGATTTTTAGATATATGATAAAATTTTACCAAAATATTTATTTTATTGAATCACAATGTAGTCAAATCGATATTTTGAATTAAATTTTTTAAAATAACATTATTTTGAAATTAATATAATATAATTTATTATTAGTTACGTGCATTGTATGGGTTGTGTATTAATTTTAAATATACATATTTTATGCAATTTTGTACAATTCAAATTTCGTATAACATTTTCAAAAATTAATATAGGTAAACTGTATTACATGTTGATTCAATATTCTTAATTTATAAAATATTATTTAATGCATATTTTTTATTTGTAAGTACTAATAAATATTTCTTACCCGTGCATCGCACGGGATTCGTACTAGTTAGTAGTAAAAAAGTCAAAGGTAATTAATGTATTCTATTTCTATCATAGATTTTATTTAATTATTTTAGTTAATTGTTTTATCTCATAACACATTTTCAATACAACTTACCATGATTTTTCTATTGTGATTAAAAACTAAATTTTACGTTTAAAATCTTGTGAAATTATTATTATTATTTTTATAAAGCACATATTATTTGTTAAAAAATTGTATATATATAATACATATCACAGTATCATGGTAGATGATTTAAATTTCAACCGACCAAAAATGCCAATGATTTAAATTTGAACACACCTATGCGTTTGACCAAATGTCTGGATGATTTACAATTGAGCCCATTAAAAATTATTTAAATTTGAACACACCAAAAATTTTATGTACTTTTTATTTATAAATATATTGAAAGCGGTATTTAATGACAGTTATATAAACTATTTTAATATATTTGCAATGAATAAAAGTTTGAATAAATAATTTATAATGATATTCATAATGTATGTGACTTATGAGACACGAACACATAACTCCATACATATTTGCCAGAGGGCGTATTAATAATTTTTTTTTGACTTAATGTTGATTAAAATAGGTAGAAAATAGATAATAACATTATACCTTTTAGACTTAAACGGACAATGCTGTGAAAATAACTCATTTTTAATATCTTTATCTCGTGCATCGCACAAAGTACGTACTAGTATATATGTATATGTATACATTCACATTCAATAATTACTTATAAAACATGGTATTTTATATTATGGATTTAAAATCTAATATATATACATATATATTTTTATTTAAAGTGTATCACAGCTAGTCGAACTTTTGGACCCGCTTATAAGAGCATTTGTAATTGGAAACTTATCGAATATTTAATTGGATTGTTCAATTATTTGTGAACTACTGGAAATGCTGTTGGACAACTGGGCCATTGGAAATGGGGTATAGGGCCCTTCATAAGTGATATCCAACTCATTATATTTGTTCTCTTGTGCAAACCCATATAAAAGACATATCAGAAAAAAGCCCACTTGCACTTAAAAAGGCAAATTATTACGTACATTTTTATCATACTTCAATTTCAACTGAAATTTTAGTACTAATAATTCAATCAACATTTTGTCAACTAGTGATCATTCAGTTAGGAATAATATTCAATAAAAACCGTCTATAAATTTTTCGACTGTCCTTTATATCACAAATCATTGAATATGATGTTCAAAAACTTAAAAACAATAAAATTTTCAATGAATACTCGATTACAATATAAGAAGATGCTACAATCCCGTTACAGAACCATTCCGACGGGATTTGTAACCGTTAGATCAATTATCTCTGACGGTTACATGATGATCTAACGATTACAAACCTCGACATAATGATTTCGTAACGGGACCTTAACAATTTTCTTAAAATATATTAATGAAGCTTATTGGTTATTGCGTACATCAAATCAAATTGTACACTCAGAAAAAAATATAGAATAATGCTATTTGGCCAACTTTGGTGACAACTTAGATTACAACCCAAGTGTAAATGTATTATCAATAAATTATTAAATAATACATTTACAATGGTGTTGTAACCCAAGTTGTAACTCAAGTTGGCCTTATAGCATTACTCAAAAATATATGGCACATTTAAAGCTAAAGACAAAGTCAACGATTTCCACATTTAAAGCTTACCGGTATGTGTGCCTCCAAAACGAAACCGGAATTTGGATGTTCGGGTTTGAGGATTGGTTACTGCAGACAGTGCGACTTATGGTGGAACTTTACGAATTGTATAACTTGACCGGAGCTCAAGAGGTACCCCGGTTATGAATAACCGTAAATAATGATGAATGAAGAGCAATTAAATCACCTTCTCTCTAACGAATACGCCCACAATCTTCCTCACTTCTGAAACGACGGACTTCCGACGATGCCTCTCCGTGCGGTGATTCAAATGGTCGTTCGTGCAATTCTCTTGTACTTACACAGGGAGTGGGAGCTTGAAACACAACTCGACATTATCAATGGCGGTCAGCTCACGCCAGAAATGCGTCGTCATATATTAAAATGTTCAGATGATGACTGACTAGAAGGTTTAGAAAATGAACAAAATGTTTTTTATATATTAATAAGAAAATTACCTGT
>CACSLK010004199.1:1600110-1612699 GCA_902706635.1 Striga hermonthica
AATGAGTCGAGCCAACTCGAACTCTGGCTCAAACTAGACCCGTTTATTAATATTACAAGCCCAGTTATTAACTAAAAGAGTTGTCTTGCCTTGACGAACCGAATTTTAAACAAATACATCAATAATTTTATTGTAAAATGTAACAAGCCAAATTCTAGTCTCACTTAACTCAAGTTTTAACCAACTGATGAAGATCGTGTATCGGGATTAAGTTTGTGTAAGAACCCGCGCAAACGATCTTGATTCGAACGCGATAAAATATGTAAACTCGCATTGACGGCATTGGTTGACACATTAATAAGTAAAAAACCTACACTATCGGCCTCTATTTTTCACGAAAAAAATACTCGGAAACGAGCCTTTTTCTTAAATTTTATTTCATAAAACTTGATTATTCAAACATGCCTATAAAGGTCCTATTCATAATACGCAAAAACAACATTCACATGTAAATATTCAAACCTATAACTAACTAACTAACATATTTAAAAATTTAAAGTCAAACTAACATAACTTATCGAAACTAATCATATCTAAATTATCCTAATTAATTCTATGTGCATGAAAATCCACTTCATCCGCCATCATTCACGCGATCCGATTTTCACTTAAAAGACCACCACATCATCGATAAATTCGAAGCTACATGTAAGGGCACTGTCCCCACATGCTTTTCACCCTTGATCTCACACACACTCATGTGGATAGGTGTTATTGTGTGCAAACAAAAGGTGAAAAAGCATGTAAGAACAGTGCCCCACATGTAAGTTGTAACATCGAATCTACCCGCATCACCAACCCACAACCATAAAACCACTTGTTTTTTTTATTAAGTTTACACATGTGGGATATGAGGATATATCCGCACAATCACTTAGATGTACATAATTAAAAAAAAAAAAAAATGTTTGTGTGAAGAAAGTCAAAAGTAATTGCACTAAATTTATAAGCTAAGACCATCTCCAACCGAAAAACTCAAACTCAAACTCATTTTGCAGTAACTATCCCATTTTGCAGTAATTCATCTCCAACCGAAAAACTCATTCTCAAACCCAAAAGAATATTCACATAATATTCTCTTTTACACCAACTTTTATAACTTTTCAATGCTATCAACATATTTCATAACTTTACAAATTAAACCACAATATTATTTTAAATTCAATTTGGACTTTATGTAATTAAAATTAATTATACATAATAAAATCGTAGAAATAAATATTCATTAAAAAATAAAATTTCACTACACAAATAAAATTAAAAATTACAATTCACAAGATGAAAAATTAAAAATTACTCACATATTTTACAAATTTACGAATTAGACTTCCATATTATTTTATATTTAGTTGTTAAAACATGTATTCAAATTAATTATATATTGATACTTCATATACAATAAAAATACTGAAAAATAGATATTTATTAAATATAAAAAAATATTCATTTCATGTTTATGATGTATTTTATTTATTGTGGTAATATATTAAAATTTTCAAATAATGTATACTTAGATATTATTATATTTTTAATTTATGTTCACTAATCACTGGTAGTATTATCTGTGTGTTTAAAAATTTAAACAAAGTATTTTACTAGTAATGGGATTTCTTATGTTCCTTAATTTAATTTTATGTTAATAAATCATTAAGATTGAAATTATATACAAAATCAAAATATATAAGCTATATGCTCTTTTGTTAAGGGGTCACTTTGCAATTTTCAAATATAAATGCGTTTGTAAACAGTGAAATGCAAATATGCGTCTAGAAGAGAGAAAAATGGAGCACAAACGCATTTTGCGTCTCTATTTTGGTATTGGTTGGAGCATTTTATGCGTTTGGGTATGAGTTTGAGTATCGGTTGGACTTGGTCTAAGATAAACAACGTATAATACTAGTTCGCTTTTGAAATTTTACGTTATCTACTTAGCTCCTTGACTATTATAAAATCTCAACAGACGGAAGGTTTCGTAACAATAAATTATTTTATTTTATCTTTTCGTGTTGGTTACCTCTTGTTACTCTAACTAATTAATCATTAGCCTAGTATATTGTTTTAAGAAATATAGATTTCAATTCAAACGTTATATTTTATTTTTTAATTTTTTTTTTTGTAGCCGGCCACCACATTTGGAGCTATGCTCCGATTAATCCGTTGGTCGACTTGGGTCGCACACCTGGCAGTGGTGGATGAGTCTTCCAACAAGGATTTTCTGCATTCACAAAGACTCAAACTCGAGACCTTGCTTAAGCGACATCAAGCTGCTTACCACTTAAAAAAAGTTATACGCGGACTTTGATTAAAAATAATATAAGTTAAAGTATAATATTTATAATATGACATTGTTGTTCTTGAATATTACTCGATAAATAATATACTAGAAACAAGATTGTTGGCGTGTGATTATTTATCAAGTTAGCAAATATCTTGTTCACGTAAAGTTGAGTCTTTCTAAGTGTTGTTCGTTGTACTATTGGCTGCAGACCTAAACAAAAATCAATGGATATAAACTTTGCAAGATTCTTTGAAAGAGCACATTATGAATAATTATTTGTTTATTTTCAAATTTAAATACTTTTTTTTCAATATATTGTTTACCAAATTAAACCATGCAACTAAATCTCACAAATTTATACCTTAAGTT
Source organism: Striga hermonthica (assembly GCA_902706635.1). Classification (NCBI taxonomy): domain Eukaryota; kingdom Viridiplantae; phylum Streptophyta; class Magnoliopsida; order Lamiales; family Orobanchaceae; genus Striga; species Striga hermonthica. The sequence continues at coordinate 1,602,758 of CACSLK010004199.1, forward strand.
AAGGATATCATCACATTGTGAATATTACATGGGGGTCGACCTACACGAGGGTCGACTTATATGGTACAAAGAGATTTACTTGTGGATTGTCACGAGGAGGATACCATCGCATTTGCGAGGCCGACCTAAGCTCCCTTTTGATGCGTCAAGTAGGCCGACCAAGGTGTGTGGTCGACCCAAGATGAGGGTGCAAATTCGGACACCAAAAATTAAAGATGTATGGCCGTCAACGGGTCCATAGGGAATTATATTTACGACCACACGAGTATCAACTCATGCACTCGTAAATAGGGGGAGTAGTTGATAGGGATATTAACATTGATTCGGCCCAACACGATGAAACCGGGTAAGAACTCGCAAAACCGACCCATGAGCTCGACCCTCGGCCTTAGCGCCCCAGGGCCGAAAGGGCTCGGCCCTTGACCCTAGCATCCACGGCCGAACGGGCTCGACCCACTGGCCCGTGTAGGGGCTCGACCCTTCGACCCATGTGGGGGCTCGACACCTCGACCCATGTGGGGGCTCGACCCATCGAGCCGACGTTCAACACATGCAAGAGCATGTGGGGAGCGGTCAACTCAGTCCATAGGACGGTCGGATCGTAATGCCACGGTCGAACCCTGAGGTGTCGATTCGCGAGGAGTCGACCCATAAGGTGTCGACCCCTGAGAAAGGGTGGAGCACCTACTCTGGTCCGACCCTTAGTAACGGCAATTACTATGCAATCCCTACAACTAAACACTATATATACGATAAATGCTAGCTGGAGTAAAAGATAAGGTTTCATTAATACCATTACTATTACATTTATTACAAGCAATTCTCTCTAAATCCGAGATTCTAACTTGGGCATCGGAGGGTCTTGCGTCGGAGTAATTCCGGCGTTCTTTCAGGTACCAGCGAACACTTGAGCTCAGACCGAACCGAATCAAGCGAACCAACGACATAACCGGGAAGAACCCTCCGGAAGACCGAAGCCACCGATCTCGGACCATATCACCGTGCATTGCACGGCCAACTACTAGTATAATTTGAAATATAATATTTATAGTATGACATTGTTGTTCTTGAATATTACTCGATAAATAATATACTAGAAACAAGATTGTTGGCATGTGATTATTTATCAATTTTTTTTTTTTTTTTTAGTTAGCAAATCTCTTTTTTTATATATATAAAAAAAATCAAGTTGTCAAATCTCTTGTTCACGTAAAGTTGAGTCTTTATAAGTGTTGTTCGTTGTACTATTGGCTGCAGACCTAAACAAAAATCAACGGATATAAACTCTGCAAGATTCTCAATTTTTTTTGTTGTTGTAGGGTTATTAAAATTAATTATTGTTCTTTGCTTGTTTGGTATACCACAATTGTTTCAATACAAAAATCAATAATAATTATATACAAAAATAAATAATAATTATATATAATATATATATTACATAAAAGGATATATATCTTCCAGATGCAATAATAGAAGTGTATAGCTGGTATGAGATGGCCATATAATGTAAATATAACTATCAGATAGATTATTTGTTTATATAACTAGTTCGCAGTCTTAATTAGGTGCTTCTCATCATAAAGGCACAATTTCAACGAAAATAAATAATATACATTAGATTTGAGAAAATTATCTTTTTTTTACTGAATTATTCGATGACACGATTTATGAACTCATTTATAAATATCTATCAACAAATGATTTATTGACACGCGTCATAAATTAAAATACATTGCGACATTTTCAACACATCAATTCAACCGGCTCCATAAAGTTTTTGTTGAGACATTCGTGCAGTCTGTTTTATTATTTGAACTTCTTTTTAAACGAAAAATGGCTAATTTTTTTAATTATACATTCTTAGTGAAATACATTAATAAATAATGTAGAGAAACTATTTAGTTCATTGAAACAGTGGGACATTTCAGATTAAAATTATCCTTTTTTGCATAAAAAAAAATAGAGATTTAAAAAACTTGCTAATTTAGGTTGATTATACAAGCTTTTATGAAATAATAAATAGTTGCAAATTGCAAATGAATCAATGTGGATCATCATTAATCTTGAAAATTGAAATTAATTGGCAAAAATACACCAATACAATAATAAGAACACCCACAATGCTTTGAGTCTCTTAGAAAAAAATCACATGTCATGAAGGAAATAGACATAGTCTATAAAAAAATATTTCACAATGCAATTAAAAGTGGGCCTAGTTTAACTTATGTGGCACTAGAAAAAAAAGAGACCAAGTCCACACTTGGGTCTATTTTGGACCCAAGTACAAACACGCCTAACCATTAATTGTTCACAATTACTTTTTTTAATAGGCAAAACATATTTTTTGTATGCATTTAATATTACTATATTTTTATTGGTTGTTTAGTATTTTAGACCTAGTATTTTTTTTTCATTGGATAGATTTTGAATTTTTTAGCTTGGATTTGTCCATGTCATTATAGACTTAAATCTATTTATTTGCTCCTCGTATGCAAAAAAGAGACCCAAACAAAGTTTGTACGGAAAAAAAGGTTTAAATACCAAATGAGTATACTAGAGTGTTTTCACTGCCATAACATATTTGTATAAAATAAATAAATAAATATAGCAACTCTACCAACTAATTTATTCCTTCTCAAATTCCATATCTAACTGATTTTCATGCCTAATTTAATAAGCAAATATTTACCAAACAAAAAAGATCTCTTGGGATGGTATATATAAATGTGTTGTATAGGTATATATAAATGTGTGACATGCAAAAAATTCAAATCGGAAATTTTTTAATGTTAAATCAACATGTACACATCCAAATTAAATAATTTTATTAGATAACAAATCTTTTAATTATACTAAATTTATATAAGGCATATAGATATAGTACCATCTTATTAATAGTATATATACTTTGCATATAACTGTGTAAAAAGTTTTGACTATCATAACATTAACTATATATGAACATATGATAAACAACATATTTGTACATAATATATTCGTTATCGCTCGAGGTAAAAATAAAAAATAAAATAAAATTAAAAAAAAAAAAAAATATCCTAACATAAACTTCATATATTGATAAGTTACACAAATTATGTAACAAGTTATACAATATTTGACATTACATAAACCAAATGTAGACCACGTATAAAGATGTACATAAATTTATAAAGACATGATAGGTTGCATCAACTGAATATAAACACTTCAAAAACTATTTGTATTTTACAAAAATAAAGAAGCAAATTAAAAAATTACAAACAAAGTAAACACAATCAAACATTATACAGACATGTGATTATCAGTTGATTCACACAACCAAAAACTTAAGATAAAACAACTAAAACTTGATAAAATTCATCATTAACAAAAGACAATAGAGAGTACATATTCATGATAAAAATCAAAAACTCTGCTCCAATGGCATCATCACAGAACTAGTAATATGAAAGAGTGCGCATGAAGCGAAATGCAAAAACAAGTTCTGTCTAATATGAATAATACTTAGTAGTCATTATCGAACTGCGATCCTCAGCCGATAACACCCCAGGGGATTCATCTTCACTTTCAGACCGTTGTGACTCTTTCAGCTTGCAATGATTGTAAAGTGGGTAAGTGTACCGAACCCTTTCAACGTCAGGGTCATATTTGTCGACGTCAAGCTCCACCCCGAAATGAGATACTCCGCATAAGAGGCAACAAAAATTCCACAATTGCTGAGAAGATAAGAAAGTGAACATAAGTTAATCATAATATAGAACGTTATGAAACTACACTAAAAATGAGACAAAAAATAAAATGAAACAAGCATTACCAAGGCTGATTAATACAAATATATAAGTATGATGAAGTATAACACCAATTGTCTATAAATGATACCTCACATATACCATTCATAAATATATCAAAAAATAAGCTAATTACATATAAAGAAGGATGGAGATAAAATAACCACCAGTATGAATAATTTATATTTCACAAAAAAATTATTGATAAACTTACCTTATATACTTTTTGAAACTTTCTTGCATGTGGATCATCATAAGGTTTCTGAGTATGCTTTGTGATCTTGTTTTGAAATACACCTCTTACGTTTTTGACAAATATTATCAAAAGCACCTGGATTGTCCCCTTTTAAGGCACCATGCAGCTCATAATCATCAATCGAAATTTCTTGTTCCTTCTCGAATAAATCAGAAACACTCTTATAGTCTCATCGTTCTCCACATCTAGAAATTAAGGCCTTCTTCTTACCTTTTGCCGTCAACTTGGTCCGTACATCGGCACGCTTCTTTTGAACGCTCACTCGAGTAATTAGCCCACTAATATTTTCCTTATCAGACACAAAATCATCATCGGATGGAGATGGGCATCGTTCCTCTATACAAATTCCCTTATTCAGTTGTAAATTTGATCCGACGACTTCCGATTTCTTTCGAAACAACAATTTTTTTCTGCACAAGTTTGCATTTCCCTTCCCTTTTTTCGGGACTCCATCTGCTTTCTTACAATTCTGAGCACAATCACCTCCAAAATCGGATGGTGTGTTAGAAACATATGAATTCATACTTGTTTTAGCCATCAATTTTCAATTTCAAACGTGAGTACAAGCTTCAGATCTCATATTTCTCTCATACACGATTTTTGAGAGAAGAAATAGTGTGTTGCGTGAATTCGAAGATTAGCTGTTATCTTACCAATTGCAATTTGAGCCAAAGATCACGTTGAAGGATTTCTTTCCATGTAAATGAACCATTGAAATATGTATCCAACAACGGCCAATCCCGTTTTATTACTTTCAAAACTCTGATGTCACGTTAAATTGTAATTGTCGGTCGTTAAAAAAAAAAAATTGTGTTTTATAACTCGTATAATGAGTGTCCAAGAAAGTTTGACACGTATGGGAGGTAATTTTCTCAAATGAATTTGGTGGGGGGAGTTCGTTGGGCCTGAGGCCCAAAAGTTGTCGGGAGTGGGCCATAAATGGTGCAAGGTGCAGTAATTCAAATTTGCCGACATGACGTCACTTCGCTTCGTTCGTTGGGGCGGAAAATTCTATCGTTAGTGGCCAAACTAGTCGTTATCGTTGCCAGCTACAATCTCTTGTACCGCCAGATCACCCATTTACGTCTTACATCACCCCTCTAAATGCCCAATCTTAATATTTAGTTTATTTATTTTGAAAAATATTTCATTCGTTTACTTTTAATTGTCGTTGTAGACTTGATTTTGTTGTTTAACTATTTATTGGTCTAAACAAAATTTTCCAATTATATTGATATTGTATACATATTATTATATTATAAAAATAGTTTAATTATAAATATGATTAAAGCATCAAAATATATTATTTAGATTATTTGACAAATGTGAGACAATCCTGAGTTTGTTATCTTTCTTAATTTTTTTGCTTTAATGACATTTAATAGGAGTGAATATATAACAACTCTTTATAAAAATGTGTATGCGTAGATTGCTAATACTGAATACATTCAAATACCCTTAAGGTCAGCCCGCCTCACGTCAAACCTTCTCATTCAAATTTTAGTTTAGTTTCTTTTTTCTTTTTTAATCATGTTCAAGTAGGATTTTGGTTTATAAATTGGGGGAAAAAAAATCTTTGTTCCAAAATTGTATTACAATATATGTTCGATTTAATGAAAGACACTAATATATAATAACTAGTATGAGTCCCGTGCAGTGCACGAATAAAAGATACTTATTAATATTTATAATTTAGAAATATGGAATCAATATATACTAAAATTTATCTATATTAATTTATTGAAATATATAAAATTTATATTGTGAAAATTACATAATTATTTAAAATTAGTACACAACCGCGCGCGGTGCACATAACTGGTAATAAATTACATTATATCAAAATAAGTGTCACTTCGAAATATATATTGAGAATTAATTTGAGTATAATGTGATGCAATAAAATAGTTATTTTCGTAAAATATTATCTTATATTTAACAAACTATGTGAATAATAAGTATAAAATTTATATTGTGTCATCATATCCATATGAAGTAGCTCCAGGATTTGCTTTGAGGCAATGTAGTTCAGTGCTTTATGAGATGCCCGAGTTTGCTTACCAGTTGACATGGTTCGCAGACGATGTTTCCTTCATGGTGATTTTCGGAACCCCGCGGACCACACCCGCATTAGATAATTTTACCAAGTGAGTATCCAATATGACTCAACCGTTGATGTCAGATTTCGGATTCACCAACATTTGCCTGTAAACATTTTTCTTGAAAGTCAACAAGATAACAATTGTCAGTTGATCGAGAGAGAACTGGTATGTGTATGCCTCCAAAACAAAACCGGAATTGGAGATTTTGATGTTAGGGTTTGGTTACTCCAGACAGTGCGACTTATGGTGGAACTTTACGAATTGTATACTAGCGGACGTGACCGAAGCTTAGGAGGTACCCCTGTTATAAATAACCGTAAATAATGAGAAATGAAGGGCAATTAAATCACCTTCTCTCTAACGAAAACGCCCACAATCTTCTTCACTTCTGAAACTGCGGCCTTCCGATGATGCCTCTCCGTGCGATTATTCAAAGGGACGTTCGTGTAGCTCTCTCGTACTTACACAGGGAGTGGGAGCTTGAAACACAACTCGACATTATCAATGGCGGTCAGCGCACGCCAAAAATGCGCCATCATCTGCAGCAGGTATAAGCTCTGCTCGGATTCGTTCTTTGTATTATCGTTTTTTATCATTTTCTGAGTTTCCAACTTATATTCATGCGTTTTCTCTAAATTTCGCAAGTTAATAGAACATATTGAAGGAAAATAAAAAGAAAAAATGTTAATTACGATATGTTGACTAATCTATCCGTGTCTGGGTTTATTGACGTCCATTCATGACTTCTCTTTTCGCTTGATATGTAGATTGATGGTTGTTCCAAGACTCCATGTCTTTTCTGCACTTATCTTGTTCGTTTCACTGAACAATGATTTTCATGTTTGGTTTTTCTTTTGTTTCTTTTTTTACATCAAACTGATTTTGCTCGTAAATCGGTAAATACAAGTTTACAGCTATGCGTTCGCGGTACTTTTCTTTTTAGGATTGGGCTTTGACACGAGCCTTACTGGAAATAACTGGCTCATTGTTTTGCTGGAATTTAGAGTTGGTGCGCATTGCAAGGTTTGCTGGACAGGGTCCTTTCAGACAGGTTAAATTCGACTTAACACTTGAATTTTAATTGGTTAGTTTCATGATATTATATGCAATTATATGGTATACTACTATGTTTGCTTTATTTTACATATTTCTTTGAACAAACAAGTCATGACGTTTTGTCTGATGATGGCTGGTAAAATGGTCGGAGGAACCCTTGTAGCTCTTTTAAGTTAGCTTGTTCTTGGCTGCAGAACTATCCCTTGTAGCTCCTTGGGTTAGCATGTAAAATAAAAACTAAAAAATATTACAATAGTTCTGCAGGCAAGAACAAGCTAACCCAAAGAGCTATAAGGGTCCCTCCAAACATTGTACCAGCCATCACCAGACAAAACTTCATACATAACTTCATGATATGTTTGTTCAAAGAAATATGTAAAATAAAGCAAAAATAGTAGTATATCATATAATTGCATATAATATTATGAAACTAACCAACGAAAATTCAAGTGTTCGGTCAAATTTAACCTGTCTGAAAGGACCCAGTCCAGCAAACCTTGCAATGCGCACCAACTCTAAAATTGCAGCAACAATGAGCCAGTTATTTCCAGTAAGGCTCGTGTCAAAACTCAGTCCTAAAAAAAAGTATCGGGAATGCATAGCTGTAATTGTAAACCTATATCCACCAATTTACGAGCAAAATCAGTTCGATGGAAAAAAAAGAAAAGAAAAAGAAAAAACAAACATGAAAAAATCATTGTTCAGTGAAAAGACCAAGATAAGTGCAGAAGAGACATGGAGAGTCTTGGAACAACCATCAATCTACATATCAAGCGAAAAGAGAAGCCATGAATGGACGTCAATAAACCCAGACACGGATCGATTAATCAACATATCGTAATTCGCAGTTTTTCTTTTTATTTTCCTTCAGTATGTTTTATCAACTTGCGAAATCACGAGGAAACGCATGAATATAAGTTAGAAACTCAGAAAATGATAAGAAACGATAATAAAAAGACTAATCCGAGAAAAGCTTATACCTGCTGTAGATGACGGCACATTTTTGGCGTGAGCTGACCGACATTGATAATGTCGAGTTGTGTTTCAAGCTCACACTCTCTGTGTAAGTACAAGAGAACTGCACGAACAACCCTTTGAATCACCGCACGAAGAGGCATCGTCGGAAGGCTGGCGTTTCAGAAGTGAAAAAGATTGTGGGCGTATTCGTTAGAGAAAAGGTGATTTAATTGTACTTCATTTCTCATTATTTACGGTTATTTATAACAGGGGTACCTCCTAAGCTCCGGTCACGTCCGCTAGTATACAATACGTAAAGTTCCACCATAAGTCGCACTGTCTGGAGTTACCAATCCCCAAACCCTAACATCAAAATCCCAATTCTGGTTTCGTTTTGGAGGCATATACATACCGGTTCTCGATCAACTGACAATTGCTATCTTGTTGACTTTCATAAAAAATGTTTACAGGCAAATGTTGGTGAATCGGAAATCTGACATCAACGCTTGGGTAAAATTGGATACTCTCCCTTGGTAAAATTATCTAATGCGGGTGTGGTCCGCGGGATTCCGAAAATCACCGTGAAGGAACATCCAGTCTGCCAACCATGTCAACAGAATAAGCAAACTCAGGCATCTCATAAAGCACTGAACCACATTGCCTCAAACCAAATCCTGTAGCTACTTCATATGGATCTGATGTATGAGCTCTCATACAGGTTGAGAGTTACCAAGGTAAAAAGTATATTTTTGTGTGCGTAGATGATTTCTCTAATTATATGTGGGTTGATTTCTTACGTTAGAAATTTGATACATTTTCTGCCTTTAAGTAACTTTGTCTGAAGCTTCAAAATGAAAATGGTTTTTCCATAATCAGTATTCGAAGTGATCACGGGCGAGAATTTGAAAATTCTGAATTTGCCAATATTTGTGATTCACTAGTATTCTTCATGAGTTTTCTGCTCCTAAACTCCTCAGCATAATGGAGTTGTCGAAAGGAAGAATCACACACTTTAAGAAATGGCAAAGGTCATGTTTAACTCCAAGAGTATCTCTCATAGATGGTGGGCAGAGGCAATTAACACTGCTTGTTATGTCGTAAATAGAGTGTACCTTCGTCGAGGTATGGGTCTAACTTCATATGAGCTGAGCTTTGGAAAGGTAAGAGCCCTAACCTTAGTCATCTGCATGTGTTTGGGTGTAAGTGCTATATCTATAATGATCGTGAACAACTTGGAAAATTTGATGCAAAATCTGATGTAGGGTTCTTTCTTGGATATTCTAACAACAGTCGAGCATACCGTGTTTTCAACACACGTATCTCCAATGTGATAGAATCCATGAATGTGATCTTTGATGATAAATCCTCTCATGTTGGTTCATCGGTGTCTTTTAATCCTTGTGAAAATATTGTGAGTGCGCAAGTTATTCTGACATAGTATGATGTACATGTTACACATGGAAGTACTGCACAACTAAAGTGTGACCCACCATTGAATGTTTAGACAGATGATCAGATTTAGTGATTGGAGATCCCAAAAGATTTAATGTGAATAAAAACGACAAGAGGTAGAATGTTTTTCATGAAAACTATAGAGAGCGATTACGGAGACGGTACTGGAAGCGAGTGGTGGGTACTCACTGCTATGAACCACTGGCCATGAGAGCCGAGTATATACTTTCTTGACCGACAGGTTCTGTCGTCAGATTATAGAAGAATCTCACACATTATATAAAGCATCAGTTATTACCTTCTTTTCCCGTGGGTGGTAGTGCACCCAAAA
>CACSLK010004199.1:1631426-1642528 GCA_902706635.1 Striga hermonthica
ACTCGTGTCATTCCGACGGGTCGCGTAACCTACTCTCGGCATTCTCACACGACTCGTGTGACGAGTGACCCGAGTCGTGTGACCCTGGGCGCGATTTGTTCGGTTTTACGTGTTTTCTCCTATTTTTTTGGGATTTTCGACCTATTTCGACTAAGGACTCGACCCCAACTATTTAAGGGACACATGGACACGTTTTTGAGGGAGCTAGAACCTAATTTTCAGATCTTTGGAGAGCTTTGGAGGGTAGAAACACGAGCAAGACGAGGGAGAAAGCCCGGGAAAAAATGATCGACGGAGCCGAATAAGCTTTTTCTTTCTTTTTATTTTCTTCTTTCGAACTCAATGTTTTATATTTATTTTAAAAGCATGTTTCTAGGCTAATTTATTTTGGATTCTAGGATTTGTTAGTACTCGGATTGATTTATGATTTAATTTTTATTTATTTCATTCCAGTTTATCTTTCGTTTATAAATTTCTTGTGCTTATTATTATTGTGTGAGTAGACGGCCGCTATGAATGCATATTTGTAATTGATTCACTACAAAAAAATAGAGTTCTAGTGAAGAATTTTTTTGTCACTATGTTGTCACTATATCTACTATCACTATATCTACAATTGTTGTCACTATATCTACTGTCAGTATATCTACAATTGTAGATATAGTGACACTATATCTACAATTGTAGATATACTGACAGTAGATATAGTGACAACAATTGTAAATATAGTGACAGTAGATATAGTGACAACATAGTGAACATTCTTCACTAGAACTCTATTTTCTTGTAGTGATTTGAGACCGAGAGGAGATAATTGATTGCTAGAATTGAGAAATTTATAACGTAGGAGACTAAACAGACCGAGAGGTTGATAGAATCCTGCGAGAGAACGAAAATCCTAGGAACTTATGGGAGTTAGTTGTTCATCTTGAGACCGAGAGGAGATAGATAACAATTAATATCTACGATTTGCTTGTTCGAGAGAAAAGTTGAAATCAATTTAGTGATTATCTCTACGATTGGTAAAATTAAATAAGGTTTGTTTGAATATGACATGAACTAATTCCGAGGAACACTTAACCTAGAATCTATCTTTTGCATCTTATTTTATTTTTATTTTTTTTTAGGTAAATTAGTTCTTAGTTTAATTTTTTAGTTCATAATCATCATTCAATTCATTAGTCTAGATAATATTTAATCGTCATTATTTTAGTACTTAATTAATTTAACTACAATCTCTGTGGAATACGACCTTGCTCGCCACTACCTATAGCTACGCAGTACACTTGCGGATAGCAAAAATAATTAGCGAACAAGTTTTCAGTATCCTCATAAACTACGGCCTTATTACCCCTTAATATGGCAGTGTGTTCATCCGGATTGGTTTGCTTGTTTGCGTCGTGTGGGGGTCCAACAACTGAGGCCTCAGTTGCAGGGGAATCTGGGGCTTCTTCCATATCGTGAGTGGCGTCTTCAACCTCCCGTTCAAGTATCAGGGGACGAAATTTGGTTCGATTTTTGGACCTCGGCATTTTGACGGAGATTTGCTTCACGCGGCTACTGTAGCAACTTTCATTCCTGTAGCAATCGCGTGAGGAGAATGGCCTTTAAGTGTAGAAGTCCCACTCAGATTCGAATAACAGTTTAGGTATGAAATTGCTCAAACTCAAGGAAGAATCAATGGGGAATTGCTCAGGTGTATGAAGCCGGCGCTAAGAATGGAATTCCTAGTGAGAGAAGCTCCTCCCTCTCTCTAACCGGCTAAAAAAAAAAAAATTGTATGTTAAGTAGAGAGAGATGAGAAATAATGGCCAAGTTTCCTTTTGGACGTCTGATTAGGGGTGTCACCTGATGTGCACCCTTCCCCACCGGTGGGGAGAGGTGCACCGCAGGTGCAGTTTCAAATTGCACAACAGGCACCCCCACTCTTGGAGGTCCCGGTATAGTTCTACATTTTATTTTCATTATTTTAAATTGGTTTTAATATTAAAAATATAATTTTAATGAAATTCTATCTTACACATATTTGATATTTAGATATTTAAATTATCAATATATGATTAACAAAAATACAATTACATACAATATTATTTATATCAATATTATTTCTTATTAGAATAATAATTGAGTACTAGTTCCTAATGTTATAGGTAATTCTTAACTGCTAATCTAAGTCATACAACAAGATACGACAAAATATATATATATCTATACAATATATAAATACAAACACTATAGATATCAAGATTAGTTTGTATAATAAAATTAGAGATGGGCTGAACTTTGTGGATCATAAATTAAACGGGCCTTTTGTGGAGTTGTATTATGGACGGGCCCCTACATGAAATTCATACTAAGGCCTGCTTCGTCGCTTTTTATCCCAACCGTTACTATGTGCAGTCTAGGCCTAGGCCCATTCTGAAAAAAAAAATTACTATGACTTAAATATTAAGACTTAAAAAATAGCATAATAATTCATTAATAAAAAATTAATAAAATCAATAAACAATACCTTAGTGTGCAAAAAAAAAATAAGAGGACGATAATGGGGGAAAAGAAATACCTATACTTACTGTTTTGGTAGATGTAAATCTAACACTTCTTTTGGAGGAATTTTTTTGTAAATTTATTAATTAGGTTTTATAAATACATGATTACACTTAATTAGATTTTATGAATGATATTATTATTATTTTAATTTTGTATTTTATGAAACAATTCTTTAGAAATAATTAGTAAATAGTTTTAATAGTATAGTAAAAAAATTTTAAAATCTTATAAACAATTGTCGTTGTAATAAGAATAGTAATAATAATAATAATAATAATAATAAAGTTTTCAAGTAAATTATTTGACCACGATCCCTCCAAATTATAAAAATTACATTACCCACAATTTGTTTTTAATCAATATAGTGATTCATATGTACTCAAATAATTTATATCAATATTATTTTATTTTTACTAATGATTAACTCTTGAAAATGTGGTATGTCCATTATCTAGAATTTTAATATTAAATTCACATATCTTGAAAATGTGACATGTTTATTATCTATAATTTTAATATTAAATTCACACATATTACTTATAATATTTTATGTACATCTGTACATGTGCACAGGATGATGAATGCACACATATTACATATATTCTAAACTAGGTAAAGAAACGAGTTAGTTAGCTTGGACAAAACTCGCATCGATTTAGTTTGCCTATAAATGCGAAGCTAATATTTTTAGTGGTTCCTCTTAGTTTCTCTTGATTATTGAATATGTTACAAAACATCTTTCTCTAATTATGTAAATCACATGGAAGATATCATTTAAATTTTGGTAACAAATAAAATATGATACGAACAAAATGAGATTTAAATTTTACCATAAGAATCTACAAATTTGTTATAAAAAAGATATCATTTAAATTTTGGTAACAAATAAAATATGATACGAACAAAATGAGATTTAAATTTTACCATAAGAATCTTCAAATTTGTGACAAAAAAAAAAATAGGATTTAAATTTTGTTACTAAATATTCACATGTATTTTTTCAAACTATCCATTAATAGTAAGTCAAACAATATATTGATTTGGTCAAACTTTCTGTTAATGTATTTTTCCAACAACAGCTTATTAGATATATAGATATAGATATATAGATGTCATTAAACATGAACTGTAATGAAATTTTGGAATACGAGATTTATCCTCATAAATATACTGTCATGATAGAAAACCATTACTTATACCAAATGGGATTGTGGGTTGTTTTTAATTATTGCACTAGATGCTCCAATGTTGCCTACTCTCTTTTCTTTCATTAATATTCTCTTTCATTTTTTTGGAAAATAAAAAATTAGTGAACTTCTAATTTTATCAAGTAGTATTAATGCATTTATAATTTATGCTGACATAAAAAAACTTTCTTATAAATCTTAACATAAAAAATTTTGTACGTAAATCCCATAAAAAAATCCTTCTTATAAATTTATACTGAACTTCTAATTTTTAATCCTTCTTATCTTGACATAAAAAATCCCATAAAATCGGGTGAGCAAAAGCAATCAAAATCTATACTTATATAATAAGGTATCCTATTTACCAAATTTAGTAGGTTAAAAGTCAAGGCAATTAATGCATTGTCATTTCTATCCAGAATTATTTAATTATTTTAATTATTTGTCTTATATCCCATAAAATCATTTAAAAAAAATCTCATAACGTATGATAAGTAAATAAAAAAGGACGTAAAATCTTTACTAAAATAAGAAAAGCTTTATTTATTTGTCTTATTACATATTAACATCGATTTTGTTAAAACAAATCCCATAAAATCGGTGGAGTCAAAATTTGTACGTAAAGTCTATCTATACTAAAAAAGGCAGATTCAAAATTCTTTATTTAATTCATTCTTTTCCTTATCTAATTCCTTCTTATTATCTAATTGTATGGAAATCTATTCTGATTTTGTTCAATTCTCTACTTGTATTTGTATTATATCACATAAAATCGTTTTAACAAAAAAAAAAACCTATAACATCCGATAAATAAAAAAAGTACGTAAAATCTTTACTAAAATAAAAAAGGTTTTATTTATTATCTAATTGTATAGAAATCAGTTCTGATTTTGTTCAAACCGATTTCTGTATATTCAAATTTAGATTTTATAATAAAAATATTAACAACAATATATATCTACTCTACCCATTATAAATTACAAATCTCAAAATATCGAGCCATCATATTCCTCACTATCAACCTCCTGCGAACAAAAAATATCCCCAATCAGTCTTTTGTTCAAAACAATGAATCAAGAATTTGGATTAATCAAACAAGTCAATAGGTCTAATAGACCTATGCTCAAAGTTCGAATTGTGAGAATGTTTTTCCAAGACTGGGGCAGCACATACAAATCATATCTCGAGTTGGTTCTGCAAGATAAAACTGTAAGCCAAATTATTTAAATTTTTGTTTTAATTTCGAAATTTGAAACGTATATTTTAATTTTTATTTAATTTCGTGTATGTATTTAGATATTTTTGTACATGTTTAGTGAAATATATTTTTGATTTTTCTTAAATTTTATTTTCAGATTTGCAATTTCATTTATTTATTCCACATATCGTGTATGTATTTAGATATTTAAATTGTTTATATTTATTTTCGTGTGTAGTAAAACTTTTATTGAATATTGCATCTTATAATATAATAATCCCCAAATAAATATATCCCGTGCCTCGCATAGGTCACGTCCTATATATATATTCCGTATATTTTTCTTTATTCATTTATATAATTATAAGGCTGGATAAATGACCTTAAAATTGTGCACACCGTACATCGCACGGGCTCTGTACTAATTTTGGTAAATAGGTTCTCTATATATAGATATAGATATTCTCTTTCATTCTTTGGAAAATATATACAAGTAAATGATGTGCATTATTGATGATTAGACTATTTTGGATAAGGCAATTAATCCTTACCTAAGTTTGTGTTTCTCCACTTAATTATGGGAAACCTTTCTTTTGCACAAATCATTTGACTTGCAAAAGTAGCTCGTGATTTTGTATACCTATTTTATAATTTTCATGGGAAAAAAATTTTATGTCGCTACTACCACTACAAGAAAATGATGAAATTCCAACGGAAATATATTTCAAAAGAATTATTCCAACGGCAATTCCAACGGATATTTCAATACTATTATTTCCGTTGGAATTTTTAAATGGATTCCAACGGAAATTCTAACGAAAATATTCCGTTGGAATGGATTTTTCATTGGAATTTCCGTTGGATTTTGACGATTCCAACGGTGAATTTTCCAACGGGGGTGGAAAAAAAAATTCCAACGGAATTTGCATATTCCAACGGAAATTCCTACGGTAAAAAGCCATTGGAAATATAGCTGTTGGAATCATCAAATTCCATCTAAAATTCCAATGAAAAACATATTCCAACGGAATATTTCCGTTGGAATTTCTGTTGGAACTATTCCAACGGAACCTATTCCATTGGAATATCCGTTGGAATTTCCATTGGAATATATTACCATAGGATTTTCTGTTGGAATATAACATTTATTTTGTAGTGTACATAAAGTATTTTCTGCATCTTTAGAGCCTTCAGTCATTGATTTTTTTATTTAAATATAAATAAAAAAAATAAGAGGACAAAAACAAAAAAGAAAAAAAAAAATGAGTGAAAAAAATAAAAAAGCACGTATTACGAAAATACGTTTTACAATGTAAAACGTATTACAAGAATTTCTTGTAATACGTTTTACAGTGAAATAAAATTAGTAACAACTTAATTAAACAAACATAAAATGTATTTCAAAAATATGTTTTACGTACAACATTAATTAAAACGTATTTTCAAAATACGGTTTATTAATAAAATGAATTTTATATATTTTATAATACAAAAAAAAAATTTAAAAAGCCTTAAAACTATTATTTTAAAAATGCGTTTATAATTATAATTTATTTTTTATGAAAATATTTTTTTTAGAACAAAAACGTATTTCGAAAATATGTTTTACAAGAAAACGTATTTGGAAAATGCGTTTTACAAGAAAACGTATTTTCGAAATATGGTTTATAAAAAAATAAGTATTAAAAACGTATTTTCTGAATACGTTTACTGTGCAGAAACAACAATTGTGCAGAAAAAATTAAAAAAACACACCTGTTTGTCGGGATCGATTACGCAACCAAATATTAATTTCACAAACTAAAAATAATCAGTTCACGGAAGCTAACATACACACAAAATTCAAAACAATAATTTATTGAAAATACAAATATGTCTAAATATTAGTATACAAATATAAAGAAAAAAAAAAACAATTGCCCACAAATTTCTACAACACAAACTAATTAGGAGTGTATGGATTGGAGGGTATGCGCTGTCGGGAGCCCATCTGACGTTGTGGTAATCGTGAAGAAGACGAGGCTGTGGGCGTGGACAGCTTCTTCTTATTCTTCATCTGAGTAATTCATTTTTTTAAAAATCAGAAATTACTTTCCACTTGACAAAAAAGAAATAAATAAATAATTAAAAAAACAGATTGAAGTTAAGTAAAAAACTGTCACCTTCTTCTTCCTCAATAATATATATTTATTTTAATAAGTTAATAAATTTATATTTTTTAATATAACAAAAATATAAATTTAAATATATTTGATATAAATTCAAATATATTGAATTTATATTATTATATTTTATGTATTTAAAATATTTTTAATTAAATAATAAATATATTTACAAAATAATTATTTAATTTTATTATAATTATATTGGTTGATAAAAAAAAAAAACAATTGTAGAGGGTAATAAAAATTTAAAACGTAAAATAAAAATAAAAATAAAAATAATATCAACTACTATTATTTTTACAATTGGGCTAAACTGACTGTTGAATCTAGAATCGGTCAAATGGATATTTAAATAAGTTAATAAATTTTTTTTTTCATAATACAAAAATATAAACTTAAATATATTTGATCTATATAAATTCAAACAAATTTAAATAATTTTATTATTAGTATATTAAAATATTTAATTGCAATACAATGCTTTCTATATTTCAAATATTTTAATTAAATATTGAATATATTTAGAAAATCATCATTTAATTTTATTATGATTATAGTGGTTAATAGAAAATAAAAATATAACTGTAGAAAGGCAGTTAACCCGCGAGTTCATCCATGCAGCCCGCGAGTTTCCAGTTTCGCGCCCGCGAACAGCGGCTAACCCGCGAGTTCCCGTTCCCAGCATGCGCCAGTGCCCGCGAGCGCCCAAGGAACGCCAACCCTGCTCGCGATTTCACCCTCTGCTCCCGTGAATAGCCCTCCATCCCGCGAGTTGCCCAATACCAAGCCACACTCGCGACCTAGCCCTTGCCCGCGAAAACAACTTAACTCGCGAGTTTTCTCGTTTAATGTGCGGGTTTTAGTGCGTGTTTGTGGTGTAGCTATAAATAAACATTGTGCTTTGTATTTTGAAAGAATTCCTCATTTGCTAAATTTTCTTTTTAGATTTTGCTCTCTTCTTTCTCTAGTTTTCTTTCTCTCTCTAAGGACTACAAGACCCTATTTTTATTGTACAATTTCTCCATCAAGATTACAACTTTTCGACTTATTTCTTCTCGTGGATGCACTAGAGACTTGGAGACTTCGTTTAAAGTTCATGATTTCGTAAGTCTTGCTCGTCTTTACTTATTGGATTTAGAAAGGGTTAAGATTGGCACGTCCATGAGTCGATTATGCTATCATCCTCGTAAGCTAGGGATTATGTGATATTGTTATTGATTGTGTGAGTGAGAATTGATTGAGAGGTTAATTGATCACGAGTGACTTTCACTTGGTTGCATATTCCCGAACCTATGAGTGTCTTCTTTCCATATCGGGTCTAGAAGTACCTTATTTATTTCTCTTTTTATTTTCTTTTTTCTTACAAATTGAGGTCTTGCTTGCGATAAAGTTTGAGTCTTGCTTTTGTCTTAGTTTAAATTGCGTTCTTAGCTTAATCCAAACCCCAAATTACGAGTAGAGTGTTTAGGATTTTTATTTTATTTTCTTGTGTGAGTCGATCACTGCTTAAATCCGTGTCCGAATAGCCTTCCTTTGAGAACGACCCGAGTCCGGGTAACTCGATTACCAACTACCCAAAAATACTACAAACAACACAATATTAAATAATGTTAATTGGAAAAATTATTCATTAAAATTCAAATGTAATTTAATTTTATATTTGTTGGAATAGCCCATTAATTTTTTAACGAAAGTTATACCAATGAAACATCTGTTGAAATTTTCAACAGAATACCTGCCTCAGATTTTACATTGCAATATAATAAATTTTCTATATTTCAGCAGATGTACCTCCCACATATTTTATAATATGCTTGACTGCCTTTAGGGGCTGACTGATACCTGGCACTAGTACTGTTAAGTTAAACGAGCAAGGCTCAGCTCGTTAAGGCTTGGCTCGTCTGGTTAACGAGTCGAGAAGGCTCAAAAAGTGAAATTTATATAATTTTCTATAGTTCGGCTCGTTAAAGTTCGCGCTCGATTTTTGGCTCGTTCACTTAACGAGCCGAGCCGAGCTCGAGCTCAGCTCGTTTATAGCCCTACCTGGCACATAATCCAACACTAAAACAAATGTCAGGTCTACTGGCAGTAAGATATAGGAGACTACCAATGATACTTCTGTAAAGAGTTTGATCAACAGGTGTACCTTCATCATCCCTAGACACTTTCACATGAGTGCCCATGGGAGTTTGAGGGCTTTTAACATTTTCAAGACCAAACTTTTTGACAAGGTTGTTTGTATATTTGCTTTGATGCAAGAAGATACCATCTTTACCTTGCTTTACCTGAAGCCCAAGGAAGCTGTGGCGGATCCACACATGCGCCAGTCTAGGCAATTGTCTGGGCTGGCTTTTTGGTGTTAAATTCATATCATTACATGTGTTAACTGTAAATTTACATTTAATATTCATAGAAATATAAATACAGTTCTAATTTTAAAATTTTAAATAATTCTTACAAGATATTATTCTTTTATTTAAAATGATACACCTCACCTGTCAAATTTGACTGAATTGCTTTACAATATTTTAGTATTTATACTTTATAATAGGCTTGATAGATAAATTTATTGTTTTTTAGTAATAGTTAATCAATATTTAATTTTTTATTAATAGAAATCTGATAGATTTTATAATATATAAAAACTGATAACAAATATAAATGTTATTAACTTTTAAAAACATTTAGAATTTAAGTTAGTCAAGGGTTTAAACTTGAAAGTTCTAATAAAAATGGATAAAAAAAGCTCTACATTTATATTTACGAAGAGAAGTCATAAGGTACCGATCTTCATAAAATGACATAACCTAAAATGATGGCAATTAGAATTTGTTTTTAAATTAATAAATTTTATTTCAAAATGACTTGTTTGTATATAACTTACACAAAATTCATGAAAACGGGACTGTATAATATTTTTTGTACTAGTTTGGCTCACGCCGTGCACACACGACAGTCTAACACTGGGTGTAAAACTATAGTGAAAAGTTGTCATAAGTTGTTACAACTTTTATTGTAGCGTATGTTGCAGTTATTCACATATATTGTCTTTTTTGTTTTTATAAAAATGTTTTAAAATTTTGCTCTCTTGAATTTTGCCGAGTTGTGAGGTTGTTTATATTCGTGTATATGTGCATGCATCTCCAAACTGAAATATACTCACGCGACACTTAAAAATTCCATTGAATGCTTTTTTTTAATGCAGATGCTTTCTGGGGAGAACGTTGGATATACGTCATCTTTAGTGTGGGCTATTCTGGTCGTGCATAATGTCATGGTAGCTGATTATTCTAAAACTGGTAGACATTTACAAATAAGTTACAAGCTTGAGTGAGTATTTGTGTGTATATATGTTTATGTGCTTAGTATTCTGGTGACTACTTATTCACTGTTTGCGTGTGTACACAAATAATTTTGTGTAATATTTGTGTGGAATATACCTTACAACTTCAAAATATGATTTATTTATCATGTTTGTCTCCATAAACACTGTGCTTTGTTTTTATCTTCATAAATTAATAAAATAACCTACCAATTGTTGCAGTTGTTACCGGACGCTGTGGACGATCAATATAATACTCATGTGCCCTTGCTCTGTACTTTGACAAGCAAAGAAGGGCGCGAGTATGAGGTTACCATGAAATTGGTGGACAACCGCCTCCACTTTGCAAATAGGTGGGAACTCTTTATTCGTTTTGAGGACATACGCAGAAAGTACACGCTTTTTTTCGAACGTACTATTAAGAAGCAGCAGCAACCATTTAGCAGAAGAAATGAGCCTTTTCAGTTCAATACCTTTATGCATGTCAACTACTTCTTCATGTCTAAAGAGAGAGCAAGAGGGATTTACTACAGAGGTAATCAGTTAGCTAAGAGAGATTTAAAAACACAAACAAGGAAAGATGAAGATTACAAAAGAATTTGAATACATAACTCAATTTTATATCTAATATAATAATTAAAGAAATGAATCAGGAATAACTTAATCTTGCAAAAAAAAAA
>CACSLK010004199.1:1655480-1666385 GCA_902706635.1 Striga hermonthica
GTGCGCGTTTCAGGAATTACGCGATTTTTAATGCGCTACATCGCGTTTTAGAGTTCAAATGCGCTATTGCGCGCTATATAGCGCGCGAAAATGCGCTTTTTAAAACACTGGTTAGAATGAATGAACTTGACCCTGCTTCTTCCCTTTTTTTTATATGTTTGGGCCGAGTGAGGCCCAAATGTTGTACAAATTGGACACTGCCCTTATGATAGCATTAGCTGCCCAATTGGCGATTCCACAAATTCCTCCTTAACATCGCTCCTTTCATAGAATCGTGACAAGAATCTTCCGAAATAGTGACGAAAGCGATAAGCTATTAAGGTTGAAGGACACAAATCTCACCTTCAATCGTGTTTGGTGGTCGCCAGATCGGCAATGAAGATTCGGCAAAACGAAAAATAATGGAGGGTGCGATTTGAGGATTGGGGATGAAGAAATCGACGTCGGCGGTAGATAAGAGACCCCGCATTTGAAATCAGAAGCGGATACGTCGGGGATCTGAGACGACAAAGTTTATCCCGACCGGATTGTGCAACTCGGTCGGCTTGCCTAGATGTTGCCGACTTCGGAATTTGGGTAATAGAGAATCGGCACGTGTTTGAATATTTGGATGCCAAGGTATGTCCCAACCAAATTGAGAATCTTGGTGGTCGGTTCAACTCTGAAGTCGAGCTTGAAGATGGTGCTTGTGAGGTCAGTTTGAAGATGACGTGCTCGGTCCTGGCGAGCTGATCAGAATTGATGAGGTTACCACGGTTCGAAGAATTTCGAGCTCGAGCCTGTTGCAGAGCTCATCCGACTGAAATGAGGCTCAATGTGAGGTCGGTCCCCGTCGGTTTGTAGGGAGGTCAGATAAACCGAGGTCAGTCCGGAGACGTTGAAGTCGGGGCCCGCTAGTGTAAAGTCGATTTCGACCATCAGTGGTGAAGTCGGTTTTTTAGCAGTATTTCGGAGGTCGGGCTCGACGCTACAAAAGTCGGAAAAATGAGGTCCGGCCCCCATCATGATGAGGTCGGAGAAACTCAGCCACGATGTGGCCTCAACTTTGCAGTCGGCTGCATACCGTTGAGGTCGGTTTGGGGACACGATGTCGGTTCCGCCCGACTTATGCACCTCGGCGGTTAATCAGAGGAGGTGAAGCCGGTCCTGGCCGGATGAGGCGCAGCTCGGGAAAGGTAAGGTTGGTTCCGGTGGCTGTGGTGTGGAGTCGACTTGAACCGATTGTTGAGGTCTAAGCTGCAACAAGGCCGACCCGTGACGATTTAGTTATCGACGATAGAAATATCAAGTCGCGACTTCAATATTCGGGTGATTGTGGAGGAATTTCGGTTCGTTGGGTATGAAGTTAGTTTACAGACGTGGAGCTCGACCATCTGAATTCAACAAATATCTTCATCTCTTAAAAGAGAGGAGATTTGGGTTGTGAAATTTCTGGAATTGTTTACTTGCTGGGACTGTCGAAAGAACAGAGGTCCAATTTGGATTTTTTTTTTAAAGTGAATGGCAAGGGGCTACGTGGCCGATTCTTGACCAAGAAACAAAAAGCAAATTGGTGAGAAAAAGCAACTTGAGAGGAAAATTGCTCTTGTTTTGAACCTTGGTCTCCATGGGAGAAAAGTAACTATTCTACCAACTCACCTATCCATGTTAGTTAACATATTCAATAACAATTTATATATATAAGAATTACGTATGAATAAATTATATTAAGTTTAGAATAATTAAATATATTATATTAAATTAATAAAATATAAAATTATAATAAATTAAATTAAATGAAAATAAAATAAATGAAGATAATTAAAAATCTTAAATAAATATAATAAATTAAAAAATATAATTTATTCCTATCGTTTTGGAAAAAAAAAATATATAATTTACGTAAATAAAATGTTAAATAATCGTAAATGAATAATGAAACAAAAATTGTTATTTGTATATAAAATAATAAAATATTAAAAATCTTAAATGAAATAATAATTTATTATATAATAATAAGTTATTATATTTATAATAAATTTATTTTAAATAAATAAATAAAAATATTAAATTAATATAATATTATTAATTCGATTCACTCTAACACTAAATATGAATTCAAAAAAATATATTTTAATTATCTTAATATATTATTTTTAAATCAATTTTATATAGTTTAATTTAATATAAATAAATTTCTTTTAGATTTAATTTGATTTCTTCATACGTAATGTGTATATATATATAAAAGGTAATTACATTTAACAACTAAGTTGGATTGGTGTGGTGGTAGCAATGGTTGCCTTTCAACCCTTTTAACCCATGATCGAATCCCATATAGGGCGGACAACATATATTTTTTTTTAATTGACACATGGGTCGCCATGTCAGCGCAAAAATGCCACGTAATTGTTGACACGTGGAATGTCGTCAGCAAAAAAATGCCATATCAGCAGAACGGGTCGCCACGTCAGCAGAACAGGCCCGAAGTTAGGCCCTGTGATTCAAATTACAAAAAATAACTAAAGTGGTGTATTAAATTGCTAAATAGCAAATGTGGTGATTAAATTGCAAAAACATGAAAGGTGGTGCATTTATATGCAATTTTGCCTTATTATTATAACAAAAAAAATGGCACCCTAAAAATCTAAAGCCCCGATTAAGAACCTTAAAACGTAGAGAGAGATTGAGGGAGAGATGGAAAAATTATAACATAAATGGTAAGCTTGAAACGGCCACAATCTTCTCTCTAACGACTACGCTCACAATCTTCTTCACTTCTGAAACGGCGGCCTTCCGACGATGCCTCTCCGTGCGGTGATTCAAAGGGTCGTTCATGTAGTTCTCTCGTACTTACATAAAGAGTGGGAGCTTGAAACACAGCTCGACATTATCAATGGCAATCAACTCACGCCAGAAATGCGTCGTCACCTGCAGCAGGTATAAGCTCTGCTCGGATTCGTTCTTTTTATTATCGTTTCTTCTCATTTTCTGAGTTTCCAACTTATATTCATTTATTTTTTCGTGATTTCGCAAGTTGATAGAACATATTGAAGAAAAATAGAAAGCAAAACTACGAAGTACGGTATTTTGATTAATCGATCCGCGTCTGAGTTTACTGACGTCCATTCATGGCTTCTCTTTTAGCTTGATATGTAGATTGATAGTTGTTCCAAGACTCTCATGTCTCTTCTGCACTTATGTTGTTCTTTTCACTGAACAATGTTTTTTTCTTTTTTTTCTTTTTTTCCATTGAACTGATTTTGCTCGTAAATCGATGGAAATACGTTTACAGCTATGCGTTCGCAATACTTTTCTTTTTAAGACTGGGCTTTGACACGAGCCTTACTGGAAATAACTGCTCATTTTTTATGAAATTTTAGAATTGGTGCGCATTGCAAGGTTTGCTAGACTGGGTACTTCAGACATGTTAAATAAGACTGAACACTTGAATTTTCATTGGTTAGTTTCATTATATTATATGCAAATATATAAAATATTTCTATCTTTGCTTTATTTTACATATTTCTTTGAACAAACAAGTCATGAAGTTTTATCTTGTGATGGCTGGTACAATGTTTGGAGGGACTCTTGTAGCTCCTTGGGTTAGTCTGTTCTTGGCTGCAGAACTATCGTAATATTTTTTAGTTTTTATTTTACTTTTACACTAGTAGTATAGTCCACGACTTGCTGCTTATTGCTTTTGATTTTGTAAGATAAAATTATATATAGGCATGTGTTCAGAAAAAATTCTAATATGTGAATTTAATTCGTTTGACATTTTCCCTCTAAATGTAATGCAGATTTCAGAGGATTTCAAATCCTGACAAATTTTTATCATTCACTAACTGTTGCACTTGTCTTGCCAGTGTTACCTTGTATACACTAATTTCAGTAACACTTCGTGTGCTTGGCTCGTCGGAGACAGCACATATTTACTTTTTCAAATTCTGTAAACCGCTGCTCTCTCACCCTCTGTCAGTTGTGTGTGCATTTGTTCTGACTTCGAGCTCACACCTTGAGGTAAATTCTATATTTAGATTGGTTTTCTCCATATAATTTTTTTTTGAATGCCTTAGGAATTAGTGCTTGAGCTTGGACCTCCAGTAATTTTGTTCAGCTGCAAAATTAATCAATTATGGAAATTTTGTGGAAAATGGACGGTTTGAATATGGATATGAAAATAATATAATGGTTGTTGCATGGTCTTTATTGGTGTGCCAGTGATTATATGTTGCTGATGATTAAAAAGTCGAACAATTAAGAGTGAATGAACCTTTTCGACCCAAACTTTTGCTAGAAATTTGACATCTAAATTTTAGATAAGACCATCAATTAATATGGCGGCTAGTAACCAGTTAGTCAACTTTTACGTAAAAATAGAGCTCTTTTCAGTATTTTATTTAGCTTTCCAGCATCTGCTCTGAAACCTACATAAGATCCTCTTGGAAACTGTTTTTGGCTCAGCTATTAAGTGAACATATTTTTGTATTCTTGGTAGGTATGCTTGTGGATCGTCTAGTTTGTGGGCTATGTGGTTGTGTACAGCCTGACATTAGTTCAAAGGATTCAAGAGGGACGTGTTAACTATCTGGATCATGTCATTACTTTTTTCACTGATGCACCTGTTATTTGTCTTCGTATGATTAATTTGATGGTACATACTTTTGATCGAATGAAAACTCCAATTTTTTCCTCTTTCTTTCTTCAAACAACTTCTCCATGATCTCGATCAGAAGTACGTACCATCAAATTAATCATACAAAGACAGATAGCAAGTGCATCAGTGAAGAAGATAATGACATTATCCAGATAGTTAACACGTCTCTCTTGAATCCTTTGAACTAATGTCAGTCTATACACATACACATAGCCCACAAACCAGACGATCCACAAGCATACATACTGTGAATACAAAAAAATGTTCACTTAACAGCCGAGCCAAAAACAATTTCCAAGAAGTTCTTATGTAGATTTCAGAGCAGATGTTGGAAATCTAAATAAAATATTAAAAAGAGTTCTATTTTTACGTAAAAGTTGACTAACTGGTTACTGGTCATATTAACTGATAGTCTGATCCAATGTTTGATTGTCAAATTTGTTGCAAAGTTCAGGTCAAAAAGGTTCATTCACTCTTAATTGTTCGACTTTTCAATCATCAACCACATATAATCATTGGCACACTAATAAAGATCATGCAGCAACCATTGTTTTATTTTCATATCCATATTCAAACGCCTCTTTCCACAAAATTTCCTATAATTGATTAATTTTGCATCTTCCAAGCTCAAACAATAATTCCTAATGCATTCAAAAAGAATCGAGAAAAACCAATCTAAATACAAAATTTACCTGAACGTGTGAGCCCGAAGTCAGAACAAATGCATACACAACTGACAGAGGGTGAGACAACATCAGTTTAAAAAATTTGAAAAGGTAAATTTGTGTTGTCTGCGACGAGCCAAGAACCCGAAGTGTTACAGAAATAGGTGCATACAAGGTAACACTGGTAAGAGCAAGACAAACGCAAAATTTATGAATGATAAAATTTGTCATGATTTGAAATCCTCCAAAATCTACATTACATTTAAAGGGAAAATGTCAAACGAATCAAATTCACATATTAGCACACATGCCTATATATAATTTTATCTTACAAAATCAAAAGGCAGCTAGTCGTTAACTATATTATTAGTGTAAAAGTAAAATAAAAACTAAAAAATATTACGATAGTTCTGCAGCCAAGAACAGGCTAACCCAAAGAGCTACAAGGGTCCCTCTAAACAATGTATCAGCCATCACCAAACATGTTTGTTCAAAGAAATATGTAAAATAAAACAAAGATAGTAGTATACCATATATTTGCATATAATATCATGAGACTAACCCATGAAAATTCAAATGTTCGGTCGAATTTAACCTGTCTGAAAGGACCCAGTCCAGCAAACCTTACAATGTGCACCAACTCAAAAATTCCAACAACAATGAGCTAGATATTTCCAGTAAGGCTCGTGTCAAAGCCCAGTCCTAAAAAGAAAAATATCGCGAACGCATAGCTGTAAACTTGTATCCACCAATTTACGAGCAAAATTAGTTCGATGGAGAAAAAAGAAACAAAAGAAAAAACAAACATGAAAATCATTGTTCAGTGAAAAGAACAAGCTAAGTGCAGAAGAGACATGGAGAGTTATTGAACAACCATCAATCTACATATCAAGCAAAAAGAGAAGCCATGAATGGACGCCGATATACCCAGACACGGATGGATTAATCAACATATCGTAATTCGCAGTTTTTCTTTTTATTTTCCTTCAATATATTCTATCAACTTGCGAAATCACGAGGAAACGCATGAATATAAGTTGAAAATTCAGAAAATGTGAAGAAACGATAATAAAAAGAACGAATTCGAGCATAGTTTATACCTGCTGTAGAAGACGACGCATTTCTGGCGTGAGCTGACCGCCATTGATAACGTCGAGCTGTGTTTCAAGCTCCCACTCTCTGTGTAAGTACGAGAGAACTGCAAGAACGGCCCTTTGAATCACCGCACGGAGAGACATCGTCGGAAGGCCGCCGTTTCAGAAGTGAAGAAGATTGTTAGCATATTCGTTAGAAAGAAGGTGATTTAATTACCCTTCATGCCTCATTATTTACTTATTTACGGTTATTTATAACTGAGGTACCTCCTGAGCTCCGGTCAAGTCCGCTAGTATACAATTCGTAAAGTTCCACCATAAGTCGCGCTGTCTGCATTAACCAATCCACAAACCCTAACATAAAAATCCCCAATTCCGGTTTCGTTTTGGAGGCATACACATACCGATTCTGGATCAACTGACAATTGTTATCTTGTCGACTTTCATGAAAAATGTTTACAGGCAAATATTGTTGAATCCAAAATCTGGCATCAAAGCTTGGATCATATTGGATACTCTCATTTGGTAAAATTATCTAATGCAGGTGTGGTCCGCGGGGTTCCGAAAATCACCGTGAAAGAACACCCAGTCTGCGAACCATGTCAACTGGGTAAGCAAACTCGGGCATCTCATAAAGAACTGAACCACATTGCCTCAAAGCAAATACTGGAGCAACTTCATATGGTTCTGATGGGTCCCATAGAGGTAAAAAGTATATATTTTTGTGTGTAGATGATTTCTGTAGGTATACGTGGGTTGATTTCTTAGGTAAGAAATATGATACATTTTCTGCCTTTTAAATCATCTTGTGGAAGCTACAAAATGAAAAAGGTTTTTCCATAATCAGTATTCCAATTCCAATTAATCACGGGCGGGAATTTGAAAATTTTGAATTTGCCAATTTTTGTGACTCACTGGGTATTCTTCATGAGTTTTCTGCTCCTAAAACTCCTCAGCATAATGGAGTTGTCGAGAGGAAGAATCGCACACTTCAAGAAATGGCTAGGACATGTTGAACTCCAAGATTATTTCTCATAGATGGTGGGCAGAGGCAATTAACACTGTCTGTTATGTCGTGTATAGTGTACCTTCGTCTAGGTATGGCTCTAACTTCATATGAGCTTTGGAAAGGTAAGAGCCCTAACCTTAGTCATCTGCATGTTTTTGGGTGTAAGTGTTATATCTATAATGATCGTGAACAACTTAGGAAATTTGAAGCAAAATCTGATGTAGAATGGGTTCTTTCTTGGATATTCTATCAACACAAGTACCTCCACTGTGATAGAATCCATGAATGTGATCTTTGATGATAAATCCTCTCAGGTTGGTTCATCGGTGTCTTTTAATCCTTGTGAAAATATTGTGAGTGCGCAGATTATTCAAGATGCTAACGACTCTGTGGACTGTAAGGCTGCTGAACGTACAGATGAAGCTGAAGGGTGTCAAGAAAATATGATGGAGGATGACATACATGTTACACGTGGAAGTCCTGCACAACTAAAGTGTGATCCACCATTGAAGGTTTAGAAAGATCATCCATCTGATTTAGTGATTGGTGATCTCAATGAGAGTGTAACCAGAAATTCGAAGAACTCGGTCAAGGAACTCGTTGGTGTCTCTCACTTTGCTTGTTACACCTCATTGATTGAACCAAAAAAAGTGAGGGAAGCATTGAAGGATGAATGTTGGATCTCAGCTATGCAAGAGGAGCTGGAGCAGTTCACCAGAAATGACGTTTGGGAGCTTGTGCTCGAACCTTCATCTGGAAATGTTACAAGAACCAAGTGGATTTTCAAGAATAAACCGATGAGATTGGGAATGTGACACGCAACAAGGCGAGATTAGTTGCACAGGGCTACACTCAGACTCAAGGGGTTGACTTTGATGAAACTTTCGCCCCGGTAGCAAGACTTGAGTCGATACGTATGATTTATCAATTGCATGTCTAATGAAGTTCATTGTCTATCAGATGTACGTAAAGTCAACCTTTCTAAATGGGATTCTACATGAATAAGCGTATGTCAAGCAGCCTGAAAGATTCAAGGATCCCAAAAATCCTAATCATGTTTATGAACTCAAGAAGGCCTTGTAGGGACTAAAGCAAGCACCTCATGCATGGTATGAACGTCCGACCATATACCTTCTTGAAAAAGGCTTCAAGATAGAGGGAGTAGACCAGACATTTTCGTACATTGTAAGGAAAAGCAACATTTTTCGAATCAAGAATCAAATTAGGTAAAGTATAAACCCTTATTTGAACCGCTCAAGAAGCTACCTCTATTTCACTAAAAAAAAAAGTAATAAAAATATACAAAAAAAAAAAGAAAAAAGTCATCCATAAAACAAACTGATATGATAAAATTCAAGAAACCCAGAACTGCAATAATAAAAACAGACATAAAAAGGGAACTTCCCAAAGAAAAAATTACTTTGAATGCTCAAGAATAACATTTTTATATGACAATCAAAAAGAAAGGATAAAAAAAACGTACCTTCAACAAAAATTCGGTCCAAACATGAGATAGAACAAATGAGCTAAGAAATGTGATCGGAAATACTATATAAGGAGAGAGATTGGGATAAAGAAAGAGATTTTTGCAAAGACCACAAGTAGATTTCCGATAGCGATTTCTCCCCCTTGTGAATGATTGAGAGATAGATTTTTCAACAAATGACGAAGAGGTAGAGGTGTATCTATATGTATAGATATATATACAAGCAGATGAGTTCAGATGTCATTTTGAAATAGGCAAAATTGCATTTTGTGACCCGTAACAACTATGCGTGTATGACAAATGTGGACAGCTTCTTTTTGGTTGGCAAAAGTGCTCCAAAACTTGTTAAAACCCGAAATTCATGGCCAATTTACCTACAAGTTACCGGATTTGACCGGTTTTTCATGCCGCAAAACAGGACAGTTACAGGGCCCAAATTTGTGCCCAAATTGAGCACAAATTTCGGGTTTTAACAAGTTTCAGGACACTTTGCCAAACCAAAAAGGAGTTGTCCACATTTGCCACACCCCCTAGTTACAGGGCAAAAAATACAATCTTGCCTTTTCGAAATATTAATAGACAAAAGTGATTATATTTTGTTTAGATGATGAATGACTCGTAGGTTTAGAAAATGAACCAAATGATTTTATATATTAAAAGAAAATTACTATCGCATGTTCAAATGTAAATTCCAAAAACTATATTATAAATTTATAAACAAATTGTTTTCGATATAATAATTTGTTTTATAATCTCATAAAAATGAATCTCAAATTTCCACATTTGGGTTGTCTCCTTTTTTTCTCTAAATGGAGATTCACTCTACATACCACCACTACAATGCATTTAATTTATTAAGTTTTGTAGCCATGGATCAATACACACATATCTCTATATAGGTTTACTAAAAGGCTATGGCTGTGAACAGCCCAAGGCAGATAGGTATTTGAGTATTACGAAACGGCGAAGAAGGCTAATTCTACATGGGCTTGAACATGATATGAGCAAATCATAAAGCCATGATATACGTACACAAAAATGTTTGTAGTTGTCGAACAACAAAGATATTAACCAATCATTTATCAATCATTTATCAGAATTCTGAAACATTTAAAGGTAAATAAATGGTTGGAATTCTGATAATGATACTTGGAATAGACAAAAGTGAGTTTTCATGGTACCTACGACACCAACAAGCTCCAAGTAACAAAATATTGAGAGGGCACTGATGAATAAATGGTTCATTGAAGGAAATTAATTAGCAGTCGATGTGATCGAAAGGAAGCTAACCTGATAGCAACTAACGAACAACTCGTTTTTCCTGTTTGCCAATAGTATTCCAAGAACTTTAAACAGCAAACCCCCAAAATAATACTGTTACCTACATATTTATGAAGAATTAAACCATGGCTCAAAAAAATAACCACAATAAAGGAACGTGATAAAAAAAGGAAATCGCTAAAATAAAAACATTGATGAAGCGAGAAGCTAATTAATTAAACAACATACATACCCTTGTATTTGAAATGAAACGTTAAAGTCCCATGCTATTAAGAGAAACATTTAAGTAACAGAAAACATTCAATTTTGCAAATAAGCAGACACAAACATCTTATAAATATATCATCACTTTCCTCATGGAACATGCATAGTTAATAGTTAATTAACAGACTGTTAAGGAGAAAATTCAAAATAAATGGCAACAAACAAATAACATGAATTTGTACACTACTCATTGAAATATCATTACAGAAAGGAATCATGTAGTCCACCATCAGTTGCTGTTGCACTATTAGACAAATGTAGACCTTAATCTGGCTCCTAAAAACAACACATGTACTCAATGAAGGGGAGTTAACTATGATTTGTTTATTTTCAACATTACAGCAAAAAATTTCACATACAATAAAAAAAAAATGAACAAAAGAAAGACTGATACAGCCAGCAATAAACAAACTATGCATTATGGTATAAAGGTAGAAAGAATTATTGATGCTACATAGCATATAAAA
>CACSLK010004199.1:1669236-1680973 GCA_902706635.1 Striga hermonthica
AAAACACCATATGATCTCCACAAACAAAATTAAGACCAAAAATATGGTTAAATAATTTCCAAAGGGCTGTAAGGCAACAAAAACTCCAACCCTGTGAATAAAACAAACAATAACCTACTTTGTTTTCATAAATAAACAAACACAGCTACTAAAAAAACAACACAGTGAATGTATAACATGTGCAGACCCATTTCACTTATGACTTAACAACCTTTAACGTAAGTAGATATTCTCATAACTCCATGTAGATCTCTCATAACTCCATGTAGATCAGAACCCTACAAACCTTATCTCTATGTTAACCAACACAAACACGTTTTACTTTGTTTTGTATAATGCATAAACACACAAACCAGAGAATAAAGACACTAAAAAGACATATAACCAAGAAGTAGGATACTATTTGATGTTCATTTTCACTTTGCGGGAACTGTTTTGATTTGTTGGAAAAGAAAATACCTGAAAACACTAATGCCTTAACAGTAGAGTTAAATTTTTTCCTTGCAAAAATAAAATGGTCAGACTTATATACACATTGTCAGACTCATCCAACCCAATGTATAATATATTATTAAATAATAATGCATATGACCCAATGAGTGGAGCCAAGTCAAATCAACAGGCTTAGAAAAATACTGAGTGGCCGAAAATATAACAGCATATACACATACTACACAAAACATCAAAAAATCTACCAAAAAGTTGTATGCAAATATTTTGAATGACATCAACCTGATGCTATGAACTTATTTCAATCTACTATATATCGTAATCACCGGCTATGAACATTACACATGCTTAACACCACACCACAACACATCCCTCTTCATCATTTAACTATCTGCGCACTTGAACTAAAAAGTAAAAAATGAAATTTCCACATACATAATAACAGAAAATATCAATATGCATAAGTCAATAAGGCCAAGAACATCATTCGAAAGCCAAAGAAAGCAAATAAACCAAACAACTCATAAATGTTTAAGGAGAAATAAGGATCTTCAGCAACACGAAATGCAGCAAAAAATGCAAAAAAATAATCTTTCTGGGTTTGCATGTCCAGAAAATACAAGTGCGAAGTAAAACAATCAATGTTCCTTGCACCTACCAAACCCAAATACAAAGAGAACAAAAATAAGAATCCTAGAACAATAGATCTAATATTTTGGCTTAATTTATGAACCGTAAATATATAAAATCCAACTCACACAGACCATAGAACAAAGGTTTGAATCAATATTTGCTTAATTTCTAAGCAAATATGGTATGAAAAAGGAGGTCGGATCAATATTTGGCTAACCTGATAGCAACAAACGAACAGCGACCACAGCGCACAGATTCGTATGCCAACAGTCCGACGGAGCAACAACCTAAAAAAGTAACTGATTTGGTGAAGTTTAAAAATAGAGTAAATGAATAAGTTGGCATACATTCACAAATATATTCAATGCAGGCAACCTTTTTATGCAACACGTGCAACAAAATAACACATAAGTTGCCCCACATCAAACACCCATCCTCTATTACATGGCTATACAACCTATACAAGGTTATTATGTCTATAGTTCCCCCCACAACACGCAGAATGAATAAAACAATTAACTTCTGAGATTATATATACAGACAGATAGAGAGAGTAAAAAATTAGAGCATGTTAAAACTACAAACTCATTTTCGCTGTATACTACTTAACCTGTATTTTGCGGCTGAACAATCCCCCGCATGTCCGCAAGAAACCAATAATAGTACTTCTACAATTGTAAACAAATACATTTTTTTTATAAGAAAAAAAAAAAGGAACAATCAAATTCATTAAGTGAACAAATTGTTTATATGTCACACAGAACCATTAAATCATTAAACAACGCCTTATAAGCAGAGACACACTAAGCAAATGAACAACAGAAGAACAATTTTTTTCAAATAAGTGCGAGAAACAGTACCCTTACCCAATAGAAACAAGCCAAAAGCAATGATTTTTCTGCTGAGCACCAGTTCAAAGTTTTGTTACAGAGTAAACCCAGAGAACAGCACCTTGCAAGCAAAAAAGATTAGAAGGCTGGCCAAAAGTTGAAAACGTGATTAAAAAACAATGCACAAGATGTGACACTTCCAGTAAAAAAAATACAAACTCATTAAGCACGCAAATCAATAAGTTCATATGGCCACAAACACACTTAATGCAAGTAACCACTTAATAACAATTAACAACAAAACAATACATGAAGTGGATTACACCGAACAATCATCATGCATTAGACTTCCGTACAATCCCGCAGGAGGTCGGTTCCTTGAAATCCCAAATAGAACAAGTATAATGCACAATCGCACTACTTTTTGACTTACACACAAACACACAAGGAAAAAAGTCAGCTATTTGAACATACAGTGAAGACAAACAAAGTTTAATATAAGATCCATGTGATTGCATATCTTCAGCACACCCATTTCCACAAAACTTTCATAAGCTAAACTTATTATCGAAATCACAAGGACCAAGGGATGACAAATAGAAGAAAAACTCCTAGAATTTCTGATCTGATAAACACACATAGCGGAATGTACCTACTGAAGAAGTAAGTAACCTAAGAGAATATAGGTACCAAATTGTTGAAGATGGTTTTTTTTTAAAAAAAAAAAAGAGAACTCAGCACCCAAAAAAATCAACAAATTACCGCAAAAAAGATAGTGTTATGATCTTTATGAGGATTAGAACAACACAGAAGCTTAATAACTTACTGTAGACAACAAGCTACATGGATTTGTGTTTTAAAAAAACATCAGCGAGGAAAAAGCCACAACTGGGTGTGTTCATCGTGTTTGGTCGGTCAAAAACCGAATTAACCGAAATAATCAAGTACCTAAACCGAAATATAACCGAACTGTCGGTTCAGTCGGTTAACCTAATTTTTACAAAAAATAATTTTGTTAGGATTGTTTACTGGGCCCAAACAAATGAGTATTTTCACTGGGCCCAAACACAATTGTCCATACAACAAAAATACATCCTAAAAATTTCATATATCTGCATAAAAATTTACATTATAAAATTTCCAGTTTAACCTTCATAAAAATTTACATTATAAAATTTGATTAAAAAAAATTGCATAACATATACAAAATTAATATAAAAACATCAGCATAGTTTTCTTCAAATTAGTCAACGGTCAACCTCAAGGCAATTCAAGAACAATTAATGAGAAACTAGCACTAAAAGCAAATAAGAACAACCGAAGATGAAAGTCCATGAAACCATAAATGAAGATTCCTCTTGACGACCGGCGAAAAGGAGTTCTTGAGTCTTGACCGACGACAAGAAGCTTTGAGTCGCAGACGCACGCAGCTACTTGAACCGGAGAAGAATTTGGGAAATGACTTGGCTTGGGGTGATTTAGGGCAGAGGAGAAGGGGCGGTGGTGGAAGATTGGGCACGGCGGAGGATTTGGGGATGAGACGAGGGAGAGGACGACGGGTACGGGCGGATCGATATATTGGGGAAGAGTCGAAGAGACGAGGACGAGGGAGGATTTGAGTAAGTGTGTCAGTTCTGTAGTCTGTATGTTACTTTAGGATTACGGTTGCATAAATATAATATAATGATTTTTTATATGTTATTCGGTCGGTGGTTTCATAAACCAAAAACCGACCGAGTTGATTAAAAACCAAACTGAAATTATAGATTCAGTCGATTCGGTTGATTTAAGTCGAATTATGCACGCCCCTAGTCGGTCCGGCTAAACTAAAATTT
Organism: Striga hermonthica; assembly: GCA_902706635.1. Lineage (NCBI taxonomy): Eukaryota > Viridiplantae > Streptophyta > Magnoliopsida > Lamiales > Orobanchaceae > Striga > Striga hermonthica. Next base: position 1,672,985 of record CACSLK010004199.1, read on the forward strand.
ATTTATGGGCTTGAAATTTGAGTCGAGAAAGTACTTAAGTTCTTAAAGTGTTAAGGTATAAAAGTGGGACAACTCAACCCAACACTAATTTTAAAGTGCAAATCTAATAACTCTACCGCAATTAACTACTAAAATTTAGGAGAATGCTACCATCCCGTTATGGGATGGTTCCGTTGTGTTTTCTAGCCATAGATATACATGTAATTTAGTGATGGGTAGTTAATCCAACGCTTAAAAACACAACGGAACCATCCCGTAACGGGATGGTAGCATTCTCCCTAAAATTTATTGTTTTAGCCCACATCTTAACCCAAATATTTAACAAATTTGGTCACCCTCATAAGTCCACTCACTCCACACAACCGACACACACAAACACACAATTCACACACCCCTTAATTAAATGCACGATGGCAGCATACTAATTCAATTTCCTTCACACTTTCCCATTTCCTTCTCTCCAATTTATTTTCTTTCTTTCTCCGGCAAGTCGCCAATGCCAGAACCCAACAACACACCAATCCTCAATTTTTCAAGGCAAATAACCTAGAATCTAAGGAAATAATCATCCTAAAATTCTTAAAGCTTCAAATTTGATTAAGCTCTTTAATCTCAAAATATCACAGCATGGACAATATTGAATCATTTCTCTCTTTTTTAAGCTTTTATTTCATTCGAAACGTCAAAATTCTGATTTTTTTTCCTTCTCTGATATTGAACCGATTAATTTCGGCAGAAAAGGGAGAAATTGAAGGGTTTGGGCTGGTTACCATGCGAACGGAGGGCTAGACGGCGGATTTGGACTGAAACACGGCGAATCGGGGCTGAAACGGCTCGTGTGGACGTACGCAATCGGATCGGGCCGTCACACAGGAGCTGTTGGGCTCGTCGGGACGGTGCTCAAGTCGCCGGAAACGCGAACCGCTGCTGTGGGTCCCGGTTTTGGAGCGACCCAGGTGTAGCTGAATCGAAAACGGCGCGGGTCTCAAGGGGGCTGTAAACACGGCCTTGATTCAGGCCTGAGTGAACTCGTACGGACACGAGCTCGTCGGAAAGAGGTGGTGGCGCGACTGAGCTCGCGATGGTGGCTTGACTGGTCGGCGGGGATGGCGTCGAATGACGAGCTGCTGCTTAAGCTCGCCGGAGTGAGCACTCGCCGGCGTGAAAGTGCTGTACGGTGCTGAGGTGGAGTTGCGACACACTGGGTTCGATGGACTGCAACTGGACGTGCTCGCCGGAGGTGCTGCCAGCGTGAAGGTCCCGCTGCTGAGAAGACGACGGGCCAAGGTGGACGGCGACGGCGTGGTTGGCGCAAAATGGTGTGAACCAATATGGAGGTCGTGGTGCTCGCCGGCGAGAAGGTGGTCGCCGGAGGACGGCGACACGCCGGAGCTGGGAGGAGGTCGCCGGATTTTGATGGTGGAGGTGGAGAAGAAGATGAGTGGATGTGGTGGGCTAGGGTTGCTTGTTGTTGGAGAGGATAGAGTGAGTGTGCTATTTATAGGAGCACTTAGCATTAGGTTGTGTGTTGTAGTTGGGCTTGGACTTGTATAATTGGACTTTTAAAAATCGGGCTTTGACCGAACATGAACTTAGGCTTGGTATTTAAATGTTAGGGCCAATTTTTAAAATCGAATATGGCTAACTAAAATATCCGGAGCTTGAGCTAAAATAATTGGACTCGAATTTATTTAAATATGCCAACTAAAATAATTTGGACATGCTCGGAAATGGTTACGTTTGAATAAATTAATTATTCGGTTTCGGCATGCTTCAATAAAATTCTGAATAAGCCAAGGCTCGGTTTTAAAAATAGAACCGATACTTGGGGGCTAGATAAATCTGACTTTAATAATTAAAATCGATTAAGAATTCTTCATGGCTTAGACTTTAATACTAATTACTCCATTTAATGTAGATAATAATAATAAATGCATCAAATTAAGAAAGTGACTATTTATGGAATTAAAATCGAGCTCCATAAATAGTAATTAATATACTGAGCGTTACATGGGCTCTTAGGAACATGTGTCAATATGAGGAGTCTTTTACTTCTTTTTTATAAGTAAGAGTAAGTATTACTTTAACGATAAAAAATTCGATAATTGCACTGCAATTATACGAGTAATTATATGTGTAAGAAGTATTAATAAAATGCAGTTTCTGAGTAAACCTTCTCATCGGAAAAAAATCCAAATCAAAACCCTTTTTTTCTCTTTCTTTTTGGCCTCCCCATCGTCGTGCGCTCCGCCCTACAGTGGGGATGATCGGCACAGGGTTGGACCTCGGTTTTCCATCCGTGTCTCGGGCCAATTTCCAGTCGCGACGCTTCTCCCCTTGTCGGGTGGTATTGACAGAATCTTGGGTCAGCACCTACTCCTCCTTTGAATTTGTATGTTCTCTGGTGTTAGATGGGGGTTCCACCTGGCCTTTGACAGTGGCTCGATTTGTCTCTGAATGAACTAGATCGTGGTTGTTGGGATTGTGGTGGGGTGGTGTTGGGTTCTGGCCTCCATGTGCTGCTTTCTGGTGGTGACCACTTTGACGTGGTTTTGGTTCGTTTGGGCTGGATCTAGTCACCCGTAGCAATATTGGAGTTTCTAGATCTGTGTCTTGAGTCGAAGTTTGGTTTGTTAGGTGGTCGTCTTCGATGTTGCCTCATGTGGTGATGGTTTGGAGTTGCTTGTCGACAACAATGGAGGACTTTATTCTACTTTTTAGGGTGGTGTTTGTAGTTGTGTTTTTGTGATTTTTATTTTGTTTTGTCATTCTCACTTTTAGGAGCTAGAATTCTCCACTTATGAGAGTATTAGTGTTGTTGTTTTTAGTTTTTGGGAGTGTTCAGTGTAGTTTTTAGAAGCTACCGACGTTTCGTCGTGTAGACCTCTCTTTAGATTCAGTTGTATAACTGCCTAAGTCGGTTTTACTAGTTGTTGTTTTAAGATTTGTAATAATCTATTTATTTATAAAAATATATGGTTACGAAAAAAAAAAGTTGGATATAATGGCTAAATTTGCACAATTTCCTTTTCGAGTACTCACATTTAAACATCTTTTTTTGGATTTCACTCCAAAATATTATTTTAAATTTTTTGTATGTAAAGTTATTAATGAGCTTGTAAGAAATGGGGGCAAAAACGGTGCGGTTCTACGCATGTGAAGCGCGCCATAACAAGGAAAGCCTAGATGAAGGCCAAGTGAAGTTTCATCCCAAAATTAATTGGTTGAGCTAGGTAGGTCTATTTTCCCTGCATAAACGATGTGGGACAACTCACAAGTGGTATTATAACATCCCCTCACTTGTGAGTCCTTCATATGAATCCCAAGCCCAGCTAGGTCGGGCCCCAAGCCTAACTGGGCTGGGTCACGGGTACGTCATCGCACGGTCGCACGTAGAACCGACTCTAATACTATGTAATAGACGGAAGTAAAACGGGTGTGGTCCCACGTACGTGAAGTGCACCATAAGCAGGGAGAACTTAGATAAAGCAGGATGAAACATGAATTGTAATGAAATTTTGGAATATGAGATTTTATCATCATAATAGAAAGGGTTAATTGCAGGAAAAATCCTGACTTTTACTTAAATTGCAAATAAAACTTCATTTTCTCAATTTGGCAAAACAATACACAAACTTTAACAAATTTTGCAATTATGTCTTGAAGGAAGATTCCCGTCAACTGATGCTGACATGGCATGTTGGTAAATTGATGTGGCACCGGTTTTATGACGTGGCAAAAAGACATTTTACACGTAAGAGTTCATGTCATCTCACTTACCGTAGGAATGCCACGTAAATTGGGAAAAACTACTTTATTTGTACCAAAAAAAAAAAAAGAGAGAGAGAAGAACACAAATGGCCCATTACAAGATATAAATGGCCGATTATTACCTAATATCGATAATCTCAGCACCAAAAGACCTTCAAATTTTGCTTCCTTTTTGTCATCTTCTTCAGTTTCCGTTTCTTATGAAGCTCCAAGAACAAAATGCTATTCAATAAAACCTTCTCCCTCCTCAAAAACCTCAAATTCATCATCTTCCTCAAATAAATTAAATATACAAATAAATTAATCAAGATTTACCCATCGTTTTTAAATTAAACCGTGTTTGACACAGTCCGACCGGATGGACCGAGAACCGGCTTATAACCAGTTTAGTTCACTTGAATAAAATATTTGTTGTTGAATTCGTCAACACCAGTCGGTTGAACTGGTAGGATCGATACGATTTTCTAAATAAATTTTGCTACATTTGAAATTATTTTAAATAAAATTGCATATTGAAATAAAATAGAGATTTATAAATTGTTTATCAATTAGTTTAATTATTGAATTTTTAAATTATTTAGATATTTAAGTAACACATTTCATTTGAATTTATTACAAAAATATTATATATATATATATATATATATATATATATATATTAATGCATATTTACACAAAAAGAAATTAAATTGTATGATTTTTATAAATTGTATGATTATACTAAAGCGATTTGTAAATTAAATATATGAAAAAATAAGAAAAATAATAAAACTATTATTTATGAGCTGTGGTGCGGGTGGCGGCGGCAGCTCGAGTCGAAGGAGCTTTGTTCGAATTTTCAGACGGGACACCATTTGGCTTCTCGAACGGGTCCCCACAGACGACGCCAAAATGATGGGACAAAGATGTCACCCGGGCTCCATCGACTCAGACGGCCACCGTACCTGCAAGAACCCAAAGCCCGAGACCCAGAGAGGGGTGCCCGACTTTGGGCCTCCGATGCTTAAGTCAGTATACCAAATTTAGTAGGTTATAAGTCAACGTAATTAATGCATTGTAATTTCTATCTAGAATTATTTAATTATTTTATTTATTTGTCTTATATCCCATAAAATCATTTTAAGAAAATAAAATCTCAAACCATCTGATAAGTAAAAAAAAAAAGACGTAAAATCTTTACTAAAATTAGAAAGGCTTTATTTATTTGTCTTATTACATATTAACATCGATTTTGTTAAAACAAATCTCATAAAATCGGTGGAGTCAAAATTTGTACGTAAAGTCTATCTATACTAAAAAAAGGCAGATTCAAAATTTCTTATTTAATTCATTCTTTTCCTTATCTAATTCCTTCTTATTATCTAATTGTATGGAAATCTATTCTGATTTTGTTCAATTATCTAATTGTATTTGTATTATATCACATAAAATCGTTTTAACAAAAAAAAACCTATAACATCCGATAAGTAAAAAAAGTATGTAAAATCTTTACTAAAATAAAAAAGGCTTTATTTATTATCTAATTGTATAGAAATCAGTTCTGATTTTGTTCAAACCGATTTCTGTATATTCAAATTTAGATTTTCTAATAAAAACATTAACAACAATATATATCTACTCTACCCATTATAAATTACAAATCTCAAAATATCGAATCATCTTCCTCACTATCAACCTCCCGCGAACAAAAAATATCCTCAATCAGTCTTTTATTCAAAACAATGAATCAAGAATTTGGGTTAATCAAACAAGTCAATAGGTCTAATAGACCTATGCTCAAAGTTCGAATTGTGAGAATGTTTTTCCAAGACTGGGGCAGCACATAAAAATCATATCTCGAGTTGGTTCTGCAAGAAAAAACTGTAAGCCAAATTATTTAAAATTTTTGTTTTAATTTCGAAATTTGAAACGTATATTTTAATTTTTTTTTTTTTTATTTTTCGTGTATGTATTTAGATATTTTTGTACATATTTAGTGAAATATATTTTTGATTTTTTTTAAATTATATTTTTAGATTTGCAATTTCATTTATTTATTCCACATATCGTGTATGTATTTAGATATTTAAATTGTTTATATTTATTTTCGTGTATTGTAAAACTTTTATTGAATATTGCATCTTATAATATAATAATCCCCAAATAAATATATCCCGTGCCTCGCACAGGTCACGTCCTATATATATATTCCGTATATTTTTCTTTATTCATTTATATAATTATAAAGCTGGATAAATGGCCTTAAAATTGTGCATACATACATCGCACGGGCTCTGTATTAATTTTGGTAAATAGGTTCTATATATATAGATATAGATATTTTCTTTCATTTCTTGGAAAATATATACAAGTAAATGATGTGCATTATTGATCATTAGACTATTTTGGATAAGGCAATTAATCCTTACCTAAGTTTGTGTTTCTCCACTTAATTGTGGGAAACCTTTCTTTTGCAAAAATCACTTGACAAAAGACAACAGCATCTCAATCACACTTGCAAAAGTAGCTAGTAATTTCGTATACCGGTTTTATTATTTAATGGGGGAAAAAAAAAATTATGTTGCTATTACATCAACTATTTTCTCCTTCTATAGAGCCTCGTTAGTCGTCCCTTTGCCTCGTCAGTAGAGTGAAACAAAAATCAAGTTTCATCTTCAACTGTTGGCGCTACATTTTACTCCATAAAAGTATTTTGTTTTATATTCTCATTATTTAAATTATTTTAATATCACAAATGTCATGTAATTAGATATATATTTTTACACATTTTAAATTTTAATATTACAAATGTAATTTAATTAGATATATTGTTTTACACATATTTAATGATTTAAATTATTATCCTTATATAACCAATAATATATAAATAGTACAACAATATTTAAAAAGTACAAAGTTTTAACATCAAAAATAAATTTAGTAAGTAGATGGCCCGTCATTTTGTCGCCGTGAACTGGATGGAAATCGGAGAGCGGCAGTTCCGGCAAAGCCATTGAAGAACTAACATCCAACTCGATTGGACTTCTGGGGGTGTGAGCGGATTAATGACAAATTGATGCGGTCACCATTAGACAGTTTTAGCCTTCACAGAGAGTAAGGGTTGTATGAGATAGTTTATTTTTTAAAAAATAAATAGATTAATAAATAACAATAATAATAATAAATCAAAGTTCACCTAATGGATTTCTATTAATAAAGAAAGAGATAACTGATCGCGCGTCGCGACGCGGCAAATTTAAATTTATAAATTTTTCCTTAACTAACTCATACCAACTAGTAGTAGCGACGAGTAAGGGTCGATCCCACGAGGAGCAGGAATTAAATCGTGATAATTTTTTGTATTAACTGAATTAAAACTAAGAAAGCGAATAAGGGGGGATTGATTTTAATAAAAATAAAAATAACAAAATAAGATAAAAACAAATAAAATAAGAGAAGTCCAGTTTTCGGTTCTGTTATCACCCAATCTAAATCTACCATTAATTAATTTCGACGCTTTCTTTAAATTGCTAATGAATTACGGACCCTAGCTAAAGACAAGCTCTGTTAATCGAATTTTCCCTTACAGAATATTTAATCGAAATAAGCTCTTCGACTAAACCTAACTAGCAGACAACCTTGAATAAGCTCTCTAGATTTAATACACTAGCAACATTAATTTCTAGGAAAATAGATCAGTCTAAGCAATGGACACAAAAGCTCGGACCATTTAACTTATGTTCACGCTACCCTAGAGATGCACGACCCCTAGTTTACTACTAACGAAACAAGGACAATAACAATTACGGACTAAAGCATCGAATCTAGCAATTAAATTATGAACATTCAATATAGTTGGCCAAACTAAATCAAACACCATAATTCATAAACACTAAACACAGATAACATGAATCAACTCATCAACAAAAATAAATATGGCGTCTCAATTAACCAACGGTTAAAATAAAGGCGTCTCAATTAACCAACAGTTAAAATAAAGGCGTCTCAATTAACCAACGGTTAAAATAAGTTTTTCAATCCATAGACAAATCAAAGTTAGAGTTCAAATATTCCCTCAAACTGGATAAAAATCTAGTCTAACATACTAATAAAATAAATATTAATTAAAAGATAAAAGAGAGAAAATAAAAATATCTCCTCACGCCCCTCCCAACGAATTTTTGATTTCTTTAAAAATAAAAAAAAAAACTGGACAAAAACAAAAACAAAAAAAAAGGA
>CACSLK010004199.1:1694611-1719488 GCA_902706635.1 Striga hermonthica
TTTTTTTTTATAATAATAAGATGTGAAAAAGGATAATAGAATGTTACTTGCCTGTTAGAGAAGCACTGTTGATGCTTAACACCTCTAGCCGTGTAAGGTTTCCAAATTCTGGGGGAATTCCTCCTGAAAATGGTTTGCCAATTACAATAACGCAGGCACATTTTCTGTTGTGTTATATATATATATATATATATATATATATATATATACACACACACACACACACGCACCTTTCAAGTTGTTAGAGCCCAGGTACAACTCCCTAAGTATGCTCAAACTTGCAAGTTCACTTGGGATTTCCCCATTGAAACGGTTGAAGGATAACGAAAGGATCTCAAGATTTGTGCAGTTGCCTATATTCGATGGAATTCGGCCCTCCAATTGATTGAACGAGACGGAAAGCGTAATGAGGTTGGGGAGATTGTTGCACATATCGTCACTTGGAAGCATACCCGAGAGGTAATTGTTCGAAATCCTCATAATTCTAATGGATGCAAGACTAAAGATGCCACGTGGAATGGAGCCCGTTAACTGGTTGTTATGTAAAAATAGCATTTGCAGGCCTTGCAAACGGGACAGCTCTTGGGGTGTGGAGCCTGCAAATTATTAGATTTTATTATGTCATAAACTTTTTTAGCAATAGCTTATGTAACTCATACCAAATATTTTCTAATTTACGTAAAAATAGCATACATTATATAACTCATGGTTTTGATGTATGTTCATTGTTATTCTCATTTATTTAAGAAAAAATAGCGAAAACATCATAGAACATGTTTTGGAATATTAGGTTGGTTTCATTTCATTTTTTGTCTGTGTTGATGATTAAAGGATGAATTGGCAATGTAAGTAACAAAAATGGTGTACCTGTGAAGTTGTTACTAGAAAGGTATATAGACCTCAGGCGGCTCAGACGAGACAGCTCACTGGGTATGGGCCCTGCGAAAGTATTATAACTGATGTCTAAGTATCTTAAAAACGTCAAGTTCCCAAGATGTGGGGACAGAGTTCCTCCGAGGCCAAAACCGGAAATGTTAAGGCCCGTGACTCTGTTTTTGTGTTTGGTGCCGCACGAAACACCAATCCATTGACAAACGGATGAATTCGTGTCGGTCGACCAGTTTGTGGCCAAGAGACGGTAAGGATCGGAGGTGATGGAAGTTTTGTATTTGACGAGTGCGTTTTGGTCGGTTGTGGCGGCTAAGTAAGTTTTACTGTTGTTAATGGTGCTGCTGAGTATTATAATTAGCAGAGTAGAGAAGATGAAGAAAGTATAATTATTCTCCATTTTTTTTGTTGGGCAGCTGATTGAGCTGATTCATATTATAGGCAGTTGGCGCACAAACATATATAGCCACAAAGAGGAAATTGACATAAGATTTTGCCTTATTTTCTTGGGGAGAAGTGACTGATTAATTTATGTGGACTTGCTGTGCATTAGTTCAGAGCTCTGTCCAAAAACTTCTTTCCACGTGGTTAGAAAACTCAAGTGAAGGTGGTCCAGCGTCATAGACCTTTTAGTGCCGAGCCAAAAATTTTGTGAAATGCATTACAAGACCGGGGACTTTGAAGTCAATGGTTATTGCCATTAGCCTATATCCATTTGGTCCACAGTATGTTGATTAATAATATCAAATGCTGGTCCACACAATAATACTGTAAAAAAGGTGGCCATGGCCACCTTGTAGATTGATATGTTTTTCGCTGATTGATTGTAATGGCGATGGCTCGAGTTTTTGATCGACTGGTTGGAGTACTGTAAGTTTGTTTCGCTAGCCAGCAATGATTTTTTTTTTTTCTGGTTATCTTTGTCGGGCAAATTTTTGTTAAAGCACAGTTTTGCGGTACTAGTATATTGAGACATGAAATTGATAGACTTGTGTCCGATCATCATTTCAACCTCCTAGGCCAGTCGAAAGCTCAAGCTTTGTATCTGGATTTGGTCCTCTCTTCGTGAACTATGAAGCTCTTACTCGATGTATTTCATCGTGGATTGAGTTGATATTTTAATTAAATTCTAGGATTTTTTTTTTTTTTTTTCTTATTTGGTGGCTTGAATTTGATACAAGATGAGGAAGCAAGATGTAACAACTTGTATACATTAGAATATATATAAGTAGTATGTCTAGAAAAATTGGTTTAGAAGTTAAAAAAAAAAATGTATTAATTGAGAGGCTAGAAGAAAAATAAATTTTATTAAATCTTATAGCATACAAACTTGGAATCCGAACTATTTTATACAAAATACCTTCTTGAATATACCTTCGCTTTCCTTCTCATGATTTGGTATCTTGATTTGTTTTCACTACAAAATAAAAAAAAAATAAATAAATAAATAAAACAAAGAAAGAAATGATGATATAACATACATGCTAGGTTAAAATGGAATTAATATCTATCTTTTAATTTTGATAGTAAACGAAACAAGATTTTGATTTTTGTAAACTGAAGCACGAAGCCAATAAATCGGGCTTCAAATGCTCGTATTTAGCTTGTTATTTCAATACTATTTTACGTAGAGAGAAAAAAATAAAAAAATAAAATCAAAATCGCCTCGAAAATTATTGCTTTTTATTATGTTCGATCTAAATTATCTGATCGATGCAATATTCGAATATATTGATACTCACTCCCCATAAGGTGCACGAGTTGACTTGAAAATTTAAGACTTTCTTTTTCCTAATATTACAAATCGGATTTTTAAATGTATCAAATTATTTCCATAACGTAGGTGCATCAATCAAATTGCTAATGAAACAATAATGGAAATATGGTGACTTTCATAGCCAAAACAATAATCGGGTGGCTCAAGTGGTAAGCAACTTGTGAGTCCACCCCAAAAAATCAAGGTTTGGCATGTGGTTGTCCAGCACAAAACAACAAAACTTTTTCACATGATTGAACACAAACTAACAAAATTTAGTTGGCACCGGGAAAAGAAAAATAGCTATATGGTGCAGGTTTAATGTGATAATTTCTCCTATAAATAGAGAGTCGGGGACAGAAGATAGAACACACCAAAACAGAAGAAAAACAGAGAACAAGAGAGAGAGCAGAAATAATATTTCCGTCTGTATTTTTCAGTGAGATAAAAATAGAGTGTTTGAGTAAATCCTGTGAGTGTAGGAAAAATACACCGGGTTGGGTATCAACTCTATTACTCCTTGTTTAGGAGTGGGGTTTCATTGGGTCACTATATTTTACATTTCTAGTGTAAGGGGAGTGTGAAAAGATATTGTAATTATCTTGAAAATATAGTGGAATTGTTCAGAGGTTGTCCCGTGATTTTTTTTTCTCTATTTGGAGGTTTTTCCACGTTAAATCTTGGTGTTTTATTTCTTGCATATTTTATTTATTTGAGATATTCTTAGTATGCTCTGTGGTCGCAGTTTAATCTGATATTCCACATTAGAAAAGAATTATTCCAGCATTATTGCAAAAGATTTTTTTTGTCATTCTTGAGTTGCTGGGATTGAGATTATTGTTTACAATTTCACGTCAGTATTTTATTTTACATATTCCGCATTTGCGCATCTGAGCCTAATACAACTTGATGCCGCTTAAGCAAGGTCTCGGGTTCGAGTCCTTGTAGATGCAGAAAACCCTTGTTGGGAGACTCACCCACCACTGCCAGGTGTGCGATCCGGGTCGATCAACGGATTAGTCGAGGTATAGCTCCGGATACCGCGGGTGGCTACCAAAAAAAAAAAAAAAACATAAAGGCACTATCCATCGCGCTAATGAAACAAAGATTGTGATTTGATCTACAATTGAACTCGTATTATCAAAAGTTAGTTGCCTTATAAACATTTTGAGATAACCAAAAGCGTGTTTGGGACTTGCGACTTTAAGCGTAGCTTCTCGCGGGCACCGGCCATCTCTCTTTCAAGTTTCAGCAAAGCTCTCCAATGGAAATTTCACAGGCTGCCACAAATCCCTCCTCAAATCCTGCAAATCGGTGAGGCCCTTTCCGGTATTTCCACCTCCAGCTGCTTTAGACGCTGTTCTTGCTGCGTTTGTTTCTTCTATTCGTACCCTTAAATCTATCTCGTGAATGTAAAAAGAATCACTTGTTTATATGTACATATCAATAAAAGGAGTCGTTTTTATGCCTTGATTCTCAGTTGACCTTTCGTTTGCTGAGTGGAAATTAGCTTCATTGCGAAGAACCTCGCCTTTCGAGGAGTTTGCTTCAACAGCATTTCTGTGTGTATTCTATTCTATTGAGTAATTCTGGATTCTGGTGTGAAGATAATAATCTGCTAGGGTTAATCTCGAAGCTTATGTATGGCGGATGGTAATTTTTTATCTTCATGTTGATGACTTTGTTTGTGTGGCTTAATTAGTGATGTTTATGGGTTAATCGTCTTATGTGGTATCTCTTATGCCATCTATTTGTGGCAAAAATCATATGCTTATTTGATAGAGTTAAGATGCACATACACTGCAACTATACCTCAGCATTCGTTCTTTGAATACATCTTGAAAGGACAACAGATTGGTGAATAAAATCTTTTGGTTCGTTAACCCGAAACTGCAACTTAACAAACACATTTGAAAATTTACTTTGACCTATAATGGCTCATTTATGATTTACTGAACCCTCTGTTAGGTTGTTGTGTAAATAAGCTTCTATGTTGCAAATGGAGAGTGTTCCAGTAGGAGCTAATTTCTGTGATAGAGACATTTTATGTGTTACTCTTGGTTACACTAGTCAAGTTCTATCTTATGAAGTTGGTATCTTTATTTCCTCCAAGTTTATGGTGTCTTATGCTTATGTTTATCCTGCTTGTAGACAACACATAGGTCCTGACCCGGCCCGGGCTCAAGCTCGGACCCAGTCCAAGTTCCATGAGACGAGGCGGATGGGGGCATACTACACTTCCTAGCTGGCAGGCCTGCTCGAGAACTTTATTCTGAAGAGGGCCATTTTCGCCTAGGTACTACTCTGGGCTGTACTTAAATTTTGATTTTGGCATGAATATTTGGAATATGAAAGTGATTCCAGGTGAAAAACCGAGGACTTAGTTTTATTTTTGTTTTGTTTTGTTTTGTTTTGTTTGATATTATATATAATTTTGTAGGCACGTCTTAAACATTATGATTACTGATAAATAAAATATAAATTCCAACTAAGGAACCCACCTAAAAAGAATAAAGGGTCGTTGATTTGGAAGAATGTGAAGCTAGTTTATGGAGTTGCCGCAGAGTGTTAGAGTCAGAATTTTGAAGAGGAGTGAAAGGGAGTGGATGAAGAAGCCGTTGGATGGTTGGAACTATTTCTGAAAATGTTGAAATAGAAAAGGGCCTGAAGGAAAATGGAGTTTAATTATTGAAAGTTTCTGTCCACCGAACGCAAAGAATCTCATAATTAGTTACTTAGGATATATATATATATATACAACGAGAGTGCATTCGAACACCACCCATCGAACATAGATATGGTAAAAGAAAGTAGGGTCATAATCATTCAGTTTAGTTATTATCGTGAAAATTATAGATCCAATAGTATCTCAAAGCCTTTTAGAACTACTAGTAAAGTGCACGTGCGATGCATGTGGTGTCGATTGATTTTCGTTGAGTAAGTTTGTAAATTTAATTAATTAATTTATTTATTGAACATATTATTGCAAAAATGAAGTAAAATATAGAACAAATGAACTCATATGTGATTTATTTTTATTTAGAATTAACAAAATGATGTCCTAATATAAAAGAGTGAAATAATGTTTTACAACCCCAACAAAAATATATATATAAAAAAACAAATCCTTAATAAAAAGACACAAAGATTTTCTTTTATCTTGGTTTTGACGTTCTTATAAGAAACTTTCATATCCGTTGGAGTTCAATATATCAATACTATTGCAAAATTCCTCTTAATTAATTTGGCAAAACGCCAATTTTATTTAAACACTTAAGAAATATTCTGACCTAACATATAGCCAAACTTCATGATCGTTTGATCTTTATAATAAGATACTTCTACTAACAAAACATAAATATCTCTATGAAATAACTAACGATGTCATTAAAATTGCTGTTATTTTTTATCATTGCATAAACTGCTATGAGCATGATTGGATACAAAATTATCTCAAAAATATCTTAACATTTTTAACTCGACTACTTTTTTAACTCAACTCCACAATCATCAATATCATCAATATAATTAAATAATATCAAATCAATCATCCTTACACACCACACCACCTTAATTAACTATTCATCTACTCACATAATTTTAACTAACTATCACTTCAAATCTTATCTTTCCTACTTTACATCAAATCAACTTTCATCATTTAATTTTAAATATTATTTTAGTATACCCAAAAACAACTAACCATATCAACTTTTTCAAAACTAATCAAACCAAACAAAAAAATCCAAACAGAACAAAATTTTTTTTATATCCAATCGTGCTCTATATTCCCCTGTCTCTAGACATATTGGTGTCTACCCTATTGATACATCGTCCCACGAGGTGGGAATGAATTGATCTCTTAACTTTTCAAAATCTTGGTTACATGTACTTCTCTCGGGGTGCTAAATTATTTTTTGAAATCATCATATATTAGCTGAAAGTACTTCTAAAGTAATTGCACATATGTTCGAGCACAATACACAAATGAAATTATACATATTTCTATAAAATGTGACAACTTCATTCGAACATTCAAAATTGTTATGATACTCCTACATTTCATTTTCGGTGTTATTTATTTGGAATATAGACGAACAATATAATCTATTGTTTGAAAATATTTGATCATCATCGTTGTTGCAATGATTATCATAATATCTTTTTCACTCGTTTGAATATGCAATTTGTGTGCCTAATAGCTTTTTTAATGCTTTTATTGTCCAACATTATGCATCATATAAAAATGATTCTAAAATTCAACATAAAGATCATTTCTTTATTTCCCTCCAATGATAGAAGAAAACAAACAAAACGATGAGAAAATATTGAGAAACATATCAATTGTTAAAATACTTGACAAAAGAAGAATTAGAATTCTATTATAATACGATACTTTTAGTCATCTGTAAAGTTTATTATTATGAAGTCATGATTAAAATATACATTATGTATTACAAACTTTTGGATTTTTTTAAATATTTAAAATTTAAAATAAATAATATATGTTCATTATTTATGAGAGTCAATTTTTTACAGAGTACATATATTTAAACGCTAGCAACAAAAAGTAGTAATTTTAAAAGCCTTTTTGTTTGTAAATATTGGTATTCATACTTCTCTAAGAAAATTCGTACGTTTTATTTTTCTCATTGCGTTACTATTATATTATTTGTTTCTTATTCTATAGACAAATAATATTTTATTTGCTAAGTAATTAAAGCACATTTATATGTATTGCGTTATTTTTTGTATGTGTTTTATATAATGAAGTAATCAAATTATCTTATTTATTAGGCTACAATTAATATAATCAAAAAAGATAAAATGTAATTTAATATATTTGATAAAAATGTACTTTTTATACTAATTATTATATTAAAAAGTTTAGATTTTTTTCCAATGTTTGATAAAATATTAAGTAACTAAGTCATTTTCATAATTATTGAATAAATATATGGTATCACCATTATAGGTTCCTTTTGAAGTAGTAATTGACTAATAGTTTAACGCGCAACTCATATATTTCACATAGATTATGTTATCTCATTTCTCTTCCTTGGCCTAACATTTCATTTTATCTATGACTTCATCACTTCGCTTCGCTTCGTTTGTACCCTAAGGTGCATTCGCCATAGTTTCAACATTACGACAAACTCGTGTCAAATATATATCGGATTTGGGCGTTGTAGCCAAAATGTGGGAATAGTTATAACTTTACATCCATTGTTTTTTTTTTTTTTAATTTAATATGAATTGTTTCAAATCTGTGTAAGAAAAATATACTACAAGTTTAACTTATGTTATTTTATACTTAATAAATTGATTTAACTAGAATATAAAATTTATTATATAATATACTTTTATATCAATTTATTATTTTAAATTGGTATTAATATATATATATATATATATATATTAGTTTATATCGATATAAATAATTATATTATTTTCATTTTATTTGCAGTATATTGGTCAACTCAAACATCATTGAAAAGAAATGATGTGATATATTATATATAAAAAGGTAACAAATAAAAAATATGAAGTATTAACTAAATTATTTTAAGGTTAACATACTCACTTTTAAAGATATGTGTGTGTGTACTTAAAAGTTCGAGTTCAAATATTTGTATCTTAATTATGTTTTATATTTTTCATTAGCCAACTCCAATTGATGTTGTACATTAAGTAATGATATCATTATTTTTACTTTTGGATTTAATGAGAGCTATAAGTTTTCTCATCATTCTTACCCCTTATTTAGTTATTATAATACTAATAAAATAATTAAGGATCTTTCAAAGTACTTATTATCATAATTAAACGTCAATTACATTCCATGTGTTATATTTCTATCATATAATATTTTCATAATAATAGCTTCACAAAATGTTATATATAATGCTATAATGCAATTTTTTTTATAGATTTGAAGTCCTTCTTTTACTACAAGAAAATGAAAAAATTCCAACAAAAATTACAACAAGACTATAATTTATATATTACAAATGAGAAAGGTGATAGATTATGCAAAGTATAATTTATAAATGGCAATGATATGTTATTTTGAATGTATTTTTTTTTCTATTAACTAATAATGCCCTCAATATGAAATTATTTTGAATCTATCACTACAAGTAGCTTTCCAATGGAACTTCTATTGAATTTTTGCACAATATCAAAGAAATATTTTTTCAACAATTGATATATGGTCCAAAAAAAGTTCCAATGGAAATTCATGTAATTGAAATATTTTCCACTAAATTCATGTAAGTTAATTTGAAATCTGTTGGAACAGTCAATGAAATTTTCTTTCCAATGAAAGCAATATATTCATTGGAATTTTCAGTAGAATACCTTGTCGTTGAGTTTTCATTGCAATATAGCAATTTTTTGTAGTCCTTTCAAACATTAAATTTTTATGTAGTATTTATTGATTAATTGTGTTTACAATTTTTCTATTAAAAATATATTAAACGAGTGAACTTTTAGTTCCTATTATTTTTTTTTTTTTCAGAAACCACTCATTATATTATCTCAAGATTTTATATTAATTTACCAATTGAGTTACATTTCTTACAAATTAAATATTAAAATTTAAAATATTTCTTGTTTTATATGTTCAATATGATATTTATATATTATATTCAAAAATAAATAAAAAGTTATTTAAAATTAGAATAATAAAGATTTTTTTTTTTCTAACCTACATGGATAAATGTACAAATAACTAATGTCTATCACTTCATATTTACACATAAAATTAATAAGGACAAAAAACTAACAAGCGTTTAACAATTCAGCTCGATTACATCGATAAATATATCTTTAGAATTTTTAAATTTAATTCTATTAATTATAATATTTTTTGTTTATTACTTTGTTTCATATTTATTAGCACGTGTCACGACTTAGTTATTTTTCATATTATTTATTATATTTAATATTTTTTTTAAACTTTATTTTGTTCTCTCACATGTTCTTAACTGTAGATTTGTCAAAAAAGGCATAATATAAAGTATAGAATTTTTCGATCATTATATATCAATTATTTGTATATCCTATATTATATTATGTTTAATTACAATTTTTAATTACTATTTTAATTAAATATTTATAATTCGAAAATTCATTATTAATATTGTCATTGGATGTAGATATTTATTTCAATCACAAATATTGACATTAAAATGATTAATTAATATGTCTTCTAAAATCAAAGATACTATATATTATTACAAATAGAAAAATACAAACTAAATTTTAGTTTGTCAAAACTTGTTATTGAATAATTTTTTTTTATATAAAGTATTATTTCATATAAGGTGAGTTAGCTACGTAGTCTTTTTTTTTTTTAACTTAAAATTTTATTTTATTTTTTTTACATTAAGTCAGTGAGCATTTCAATCTAATTTATAGAGTTCATCATGGTAGTCCATGCATCTTTTGAGCAATTTGCTATTCAGGAGAAAGATTTCTATTAAAAAAAATTATATGTCTTATAATTTTAGTTTACAATTATGCGCATTAACCTTTAATTATTTGAATTCCATTAGTTATTATGTATTAATTTTCTATTTAATTATACTTCAAACTCTTTACAAAAAATAAAAATAAAAAATAAAAATTATATATAATTATAGTTTGTAAATTCAAAATATACCAGATATCTTGAACACTTCATTGAATATTTCGATTCTTTTGATGTTCATTAGCTCTTTCTATTTTGGCATTTCCGTTTGACATTTGTTAGCGGTTACCAATGGGATAAGTGGGTGATTTTTTTTTTTTTTTTCTTCTTCTAAGAGGGGGATAAGTGGGTGATTGATTTCATATGTTCACTTAGATAAAATATATTTATTCTTCTTTGAATATTGTGATTAAAGTCCAAAATTTATAAATTTTCTATGGGATTAAATTTTTGTTCTCAATTCAAATACTTCATTTAATTACAATTTTGCCATTAAAAATATATCATATACAAGGACATTTTAGTCTGATCAAATTTTTGCAAAATCACTCGTCCTTTAATAACAGTATAAATAAATAAATAGATAGATAGATATAGATATAGATAGATTATAATGTATTCCAAGCCCCAAGTAGATTGTCCATTTTTTTAAATCAAATTAGAGCCCTCTCTTGTCCTCGGGTTCGGGTAGTAATGGCATGGGATGCAAAAACGTTCCTCAAAATCAAGTTACTGTATAAATCATCTACGAGACATTTTGAGCATGTGTGCTGTGAAAATTAGCAGATTCTCCACTATAACAATGACCTCTCATTTTAATATGACTTTAGGTACTTGCAACTGTATAAAAGTTCTGATTCACTTGATCAAACCCATTGTTTATTACAAGTAGTACATCACGGTCTGGAACATAATAACTATAATAACTATCTGGTCATATATGCCACCATCTTTATTTCACACTATATACATACTATTGGGAGATGCTATGATCTCGTTACGGAACCATTCCGTCGGAGTTTGTAACCGTTAGATCATCATGTAACTGTCGGGGATAGTTGATCTAACGGTTACAAACCCCGACGGAATGGTTCCGTAACGGGACCGTAGCATTTTCCCATACTATTGGAAACCATGTACTATTATATATCAATACCTATCGTCTCGAAATAATGGACAATGGATATTGTTGACGACTTGTAGTGTCAGCCACAACTTTGGCTTTAATCCTCTGCAGTGTAGCTGTTGTTTCCATCATGTTAATCCTTTCATCAGGCATAACAGCCAAACATCTCATTGCCAAACAAAAGATAGAAGAGACACATTCTTCCCTTGCATGAAAATGCTGATCGTCACTTGCTAGCAAATCAGTGCCCACGATTTTAGCTACTGCATTTTCTCGTAAAGCTTCAAATACCCACTCCTTCATGCTCATCTCTTCATTGAAAATATCATCAGCAGGCTTCTTGCTCGTGAACATTTCCAGCAACAGTATGCCATAGCTATAAGCGTCTGCACTTGTTGACACTCTGCCTCCTGATCCATACTCTAATTGGATCACAAGCACGACATTATCGTTGGATTAGTTTAGATTCTTTTAATTTTGAATAAACAAATTAAGCCAACTTCGGAACGAACAAGTTATCAGGGTAGTTATTATGAGTTTTGGATATGATTCTTTAAATTTAGTAAAGAGTAGTTACATTAAATCTGAAAAAGAAAGAGTTTCTAATTGACCCATTATGTAAAATAATTTAGGCTGAAACAGAAAATAGGAAAATATAAATGAAAAGAACGATAATAAATAAAGAATTAAGATATTCAACAATATGAATGTCACCTGGTGCGGCGTAACCAATTGTCCCCAAGGTTTTCGTAAGAACAATATTCTCTCCATCATCAAAGAGCTTGGCTATCCCAAAATCACAAAGGTGGGCAGCCATATTCTCATCAAGCAACACATTACTCGGCTTTATATCACAATGAACAACCGGGAATGTATGGCCATGGTGGAGATATTCCAAGGCTAATGCAACATCTATTGCAATTTGTAGCCTTGATATCAAATCCAAGACACAGTTTTCTATGTGCAACCATTTCTTGAGGCTACCATTTGGCATGAACCCGATAATCAAAGCTTTGAATTCTGTGTTGCTACAACAACCAATTGTTTGGACCAAGTTTCTGTGTCGAATGCTGCTAAGTATTTGACATTCCGTATCAAATTTGCGGATAGCTCTTTCTAATTGCGAGTTGAAGACTTTCACTGCAACATTTAGTCCATCAGAAAGCACCCCTTTGAAAACCGAACCAAAGCTGCCGTTTCCAAGTAAGTTTGTTTCGTTGAAGGCGTCAGTTCCCCTAACAAGTTCTATGTATGAGATTCTTCTCCAAGTAACACCAAGCAAAACATCATCAGTAGGAGCCAGGCCTCTTTTTGGTTTTCGTGTCCTCACAAACACAAATAGTATTATGGCTGTTAATATGATAACTGAAATGAATGGAGGCACAATATACTTCATCAGCCGATCTACTTTCTTTAGTCTAGAATTCCTGTGATTATTCCCAATACATGGAGGCACTTGAAATTTTTGATCTCCACAAAGAGCAGAGTTGTGAAGAAAAGATTGAGCAGTAATGTTAACAAAAGGAGGGCCACCTGTTGGAATCATTCCTTCCAATTTGTTGTAAGACACATTAAAGTATTGAAGGAATTTGAGGTCTTCTAAGGACTCCGGGATCAGCCCCGAAAGATTATTGTTAGATAAATCCAATGCCATCAAAGCTCTGACATTCCCCAGTGATGGAGGAATGGATCTTTCAAATTTGTTGTCCGATAAATCTAGAAATGTTAACGATTCGCAACCATCAATCGATCTAGGGATGTCTCCTGAAAATTGATTATGGGAAAAATCTAGTCGAGATAGTTGTCTCAAACCTGCAATTTCATTTGGTAGCTGACCACTCAAACGGTTTGAGGACAAGTCGAGAAACAAAAGGTCCTTCAAGTTCGAGAAGTTGAGAGGTATGCTGGAATTCAACTTGTTGAAACCTAAGTAAATCTCTCTTAGGGATTTAAGCTCACTGAAGCATTCAGGTATGGGACCTCTGAGTTTATTTACAACAAGGGACAATTCACCTATATTACTCATCCCACAAATATGTTGAGGGATAAACCCATGCAGTTGATTGACATCAAGATATAATCTTTGAAGCCGATTTAATTTCCCTAATGTTGGAGGTATAACTCCTGTGATTTGATTTACTCTTAAATCTAAAAGTTGCAGACCAATCAGTTCTCCGATGGCAGAAGGAATAACTCCGTTAATGTTACAACCACCTGCCCGGAAATTTGTAAGAGATTTTGATAAGTTTCCAATGGAATTAGGGAGGATGCCGTTAAGTGGGTTAAGTGAGATCACTAAATCCTCCAAAAACTGGCAATTAGCTAATGAAGAGATAAATCCTAATCCACTGAGAGAATTACCCCCAATGCGAAGCCTACGTAAGAGCCTTAAGCTGCCCAAGTTGGGTATGGTGCCACTGAATGAGTTCTTTGACAATTCCAATATATTTAAATTAGAAGCATTGGTGATTGAAATCGGAATCTCCCCATTGAGTTCATTGCTCGACAAATACAATTCTTTGAGATTTGTAAGAGAAAGCTCGGGAGAGAGGGGTGGAAGACTTAAAATCTTCAAAGTTGATACGTTGAAGATCCACGGTGGGATTGATCCGGACAATTGATTGCTGCCCACATTGAGTGTCTCAAGGAATGCCAACTTACTCAGCTCTTTTGATAAATTACCTGTTATAGTAAGTACATCACAATCATAATTACTTTAATAACTATTCCTCCATCACTTACTTGCATGTTTGATAATTTTTTCCAATTAAAAAAAAAAGAAATTATTATTAATGACCAAAAGAAATATATATATATATATATATATTCCTTCACGTGCACCGCACTTGACATTACCTAATTTTGTTAAAATGGAACGAAAATTGCAGTTTATCATAATTAATTAAGACTACATCAACATTGTTAATAGTGAAACCCATAAATTGGTACTATAATTATTTTGTTTCATTGTCTAAAGACATGGTGAATTAGCATCAAAGAATGATGTGTTTATCCAGTCCACATATATAGATACTGTCTTGGCTAGATTCAGTATGCAGAACTCTAAAAGGGATACATTACCTTTCAGACATGGAGTACCTTTATTTAAGGAGTTGTCTCCTAAGACGACTGAGGAGATAGAGGACATGAAGACAGTTCCTTATGCTTCAGCAGTAGGAAGTCTCATGTATGCAATGCTGTGCACTAGGCCTGATATTAGCTACGTCGTTGGCATGGTAGCTAGATATCAAAGTAATCCAGGTAGGGAACATTGGGCTGCGGTGAAACATATACTCAAGTACCTGCGAAGGACTAAGGAGTATATGTTAGTTTACCGTGCAAACAGTTTGTTTCCGCTGGGTTACAGCGATTCTGATTTTCAGTCAGATAGGGATAAAAGTAAGTCAACCTCAGATTATGTGTTTACCTTGGGAGGTGGAGCCATTTCATGGAGGAGTGCTAAGCAAAAGTGCGTAGCAGACTCCACTATGGAAGCCGAGTACATCGCAGCCTCTGAGGCGGCGAAAGAGGCAGTTTGTCTCAGAAACTTCTTGGTGGACTTAGAGGTGATTCCGAGTTTACCACGTGTTATTACTGTGTACTGTGATAACAGTGGTGCAGTAGCAAACTCAAGGGAACCACGAGCCCACAGAGCAAGCAAACACATAGAGCGCAAATACCACCTTATCAGAGATATTGTGGCAAGAGGAGAAGTTGAGATCACCAAGATTGCATCAGAAGACAACCTAGCTGATCCTTTTACAAAGAGTTTGCCGGAGAAGGTCTTCGCCAAACATGTAGAGGGAATGGGAGTCAGATGTATGGTGATAGGATCGACATAGGTCTTTTAGGATACGGATTGATAGGACTATACTAGTAAAGCGGCAGCTTTAAGTATAAGGGGGAGATTGTTGGTGTTATATACTTAAGCTTTGCTTTAGTGGATATTACACTTGTTATTTTCTTGATGAGAATTATGTTTGGTTAAATAAGTTCCACGTTCTGTTGTTTTGCATGTAGATAAGTGGGTCGTCATCGGGCGTACCAAAGATCACTATATCAGTTACTTGCGAAATAAGAATCATTGGTTCACAACCTAGATGGAATTGAACAACTCATCGGATCGGTTGTAGTGTTAACCGTACGATTTGTCTTGACCGATTAGTTGCACTAGTACGTTTATGTATTGAACAGGATCCCAGAGAGGGATGTTCGTTTTATACTGATCGTCGTAAACGAACTAGGCCTCAGTTAATTATCGCGTGCTCTTAATCCGTAAGATATTAAATAGGCATGTGCACATAATTATTATTGCTTTGATTATTTGGGTGAGATCCAAGCCGGATCGACATACTTAATGAATTGGGTAATGATATTATGTGTTCGATGTGCTATTAAGATATTTACGGTCACCATGTGCGTTAGTCGTCTGATGTCCCCGAAGCGAGTTCATGAAGGAATATTATGCTAAACCCTGCAGGTGGATTTATTCCGGCATGATATGATTATGAATGCTATGAGCGAGCGCTAGATTCGGTAATATAATATATTAATTAATTCTTGATTATCAGTGATCGAATTAATTAATGAACATTATATTTTAAACATGGGGAGGTAAATCGGATAATTATAATAAGGAGTCTTAAATGTAATTTGGGATAGGTGAAGGGAGTGCAATAATATTATTGTGGTGGACTTTAATATTATTAATATATTAATTGTGGGGTTGCTCCACAGTATTAATATATTAGGAGCCCTTATCCTATTCTCCTTAGGATCCCTACTGTAGCTCTATATATACAGCATTAGGTTCTTGGAAGAGAAGAGAATCCCACCAGCTAAAATCTCGTCCCTCTCTCTCTTTTCCAGAAGTTATTCTATTTCTTGTGCTCCACTGATACAAGATCTAGATAGCTGTTTGAGAATACAGTAGAAGATCTTAAGGTATATACGGGATTCCAATCAAATCAATCATACGTCCAAACCGGAGACCAAAACCAGCAAGTGACCATACCACGACGACCAGGACGACGAGACGAAGAGATCGCCGTCGAGATCGCCGCCGTCCGCCGCCGCACGCGCCGCCACGCGCCACCTGGAGGAGCTGCTGCTGGTTGATCACTCGCGCGCGTGAGAGCGCGTGACGCCTCCGTTTTCTGACCGGTCAACGCCGTTGACTTCGCCGTGACGTCAGCTTCCTGGATTGGTCAAGTTTGTTCGATTCCGAGAAGTTTTGATTTGCGGTCATCTGTCCGGGCCAGCCAGATCTACATAAATTTTAAGCTGTAAGTTTCTTACATCAAACCTTTAGATCCGCTGCGCCTAGGTTTATGTTTGAATGTTTATTCGTGATTTGTGCATAACGAGATCCTCACAGATCCCAACACCTACTATAATACTTTGGATAAACATGAAGGAAATCAAGATGGAGTCCTATACTTGGAGAAGACTCTACAATTAGGGATTTGTATAAATACCCTATTGGAGATCGAATGTCGGCTGCTGAAGTTTTCACATTCTTAGAGACATTTGAGCTTCGACTTGTTTATACGCTTACATCTTTTGTACACAGTTCAATTTGGTGGTTCTTACAGATCTTAGGATTGAACCTGTTTTTGTTCATTGTTCTTTGTTTTACCATAAACAGTTCCTTTCATTACACTTAGGGATTAAGTGTTAGGTAAAAAGTCCACGGGACGTGGACGGAGAAATAGTTGATAGGATCGTGCATAGTTGTAGCTAGATTAGAAGGGAGTTCGAATCTTGTAAGACCAAACTATGCTGTGTTACGATTTGTCAATGAAAGAGCTATGAGAGGAAGTGAGACGCTTCTCTGAAGAGTTTTTAAATCTTCGGTTTATCGCTTCTGCATTTACAATTCTTAATCAAGTTCATACGTCATTTCGCGCACTCGCAGTTAATTATACGTTTTAAATAATAGATACAACCAACAATGTTGATTATATTGAGTTATTATTTAAAAATGTCATACACTATAAAATTAATGATAAAAATATATATAATTATATATTAAATCCTCCCTATATATAATTCTCGAATGCGCTGAACCTACGTGGTTGATTCTGGTGCTTCGGAATCCTACTTGACAAAGAATCATGCTTCGTAATTAGGTTTGGACAAATAATATTTATATATTACTAATTAATAATCTAGGTTCGGACATTCCATAAATATTATTTAGCTAACTTAGGTATTTTAATATCACATGTACTAATATAACACTTTAATTCTTTGTAAGTTTACATAGTGATACATTAAGTGACTAATATATCTCTGACTTTTGATTTGTTTCCTTCAATTAGCTATTGAATTGTAAATGTATTTTAAAAGTTGATAACTTGTTTATTTGTTATCGGTTTTGCATATATAATATATCAAATTAATCATCTTTTGATGATCTTCGATTTGCATCCATATTGTATATATGAAATAAATAAATTATATTTATCTTTATAATAATAAAAAATAATATTATTTATTAAAGTTCATTAGAAAAATAAAATTATTTTTCAATTGATATATTTATGTTTAATGTAGTTACATATTGTAAGATAAAAAAATTATTATAATATAACACAAGTATATCGCACAAATAAAAAAGTGTCATACTAGATATATAATAATATATATTGTTACAAAAGGTATCTAAATTTTTAACTATTTTTTTTCATTAATTTTAGATTTTAAGCAGAAAATTAGCAAGCATCCGTGTAGTACACGGGAGTTGTACTAGTATTATATAATATAAAATAAATAAAAAAATATACATTAATTAAACTAGTTTTACCCGTTCGACCCAATGAATATTTGAAGTAGTAGTTTCACCAATTCAATTTTATCATCAAAAGATTAGTTGTGTGAATAAACTTTTTGAGATGACAGTGTGTCTGCAGCTTACCGGACTCTTAAGCTTAGCTTCTCACAGGCGCCGGCCATCTCTCCTTCCTACGCATTACGCACTGGAAGCTATCAGCAAAGCCCTCCAATGAAAATTTCACAAGCTGCCCCCATTCCCTCCTCAAATCCTGCAAATCGGTGAGGCCTTTTCCGTATTTTCACTCCAGCTGCTTCAGATGCTGTTGTAGCTGCTTTTGCTGCTTCTATTCACTCTATCTGGCGAATGTTAAAAGAATCACTTGTTTATCTGTACATATCAATAAAATATGTTGGTTTTTTGCCTTGATTTCCAGTTTACCTTTCGTTTGTTGTGTTGAAATTAGCTTCATTGCCTGTAGCTTTGAAGAACCTTGCCTTTTATCTTAAAGATTGCTTTTCTGCAATTGTTTCTTTTTTCTGTTAGTTATGACCGAGATGGTTAATTTGATAAAATTTGAGGAGTTTTCTTCAACAGCATTTCCGTATATGTACTGTATTCTATTGAGTAATTATGGATTCTGGTGTGAAGATAATCTGTCAGCGGGCCTTGCGGCTAACCTCAAAGCTTGTATACAGCGTTTGCTTTTAGGGCCGATGGTGATTTTTTATCTTCATGTTCTATGGTTGATGGCTTTGTTTGTGTGGTTTAATGATGTTTATGGGTTGTTCGTTTTATGTGGTATCTTTGTGGCAAAAATCAGATGCTTATATATGACAGAGTTAGATGAACATACACTGCAACTATACGTCAACATTCGTTCTTTGAATACATCTTGAAAGGACATCAGATTGATGAATCAAATCTTTTGGTTCGTTAACCCTGGACTGCATCTTAACAAACAAACACATTTGAATATTTACTTTCTGAAATCCTCAGTTGTCGCTTATACCCTCTATTAGGTCGTTGCGTAATAAGCTTCTATGTTGCGATTAGATAATGTTTCAGTAGGAACTAATTTCTGTGATAGAGACATTTTATGTGTTACTGTTGGTTACTCTAGTCAAGTTCTATCTTATGTAGTAGGTACCTTTAATTCATCCAAATTTCTGGTGTCTTATGCTTATGTTTGTCCTGCTTGTAGACACCGCTTAGGTCCGGACCCGGCCCGGGCCAAAGTTCCGGTCCCAGTCCAAGTTCGATGAGACGAGGTGGATGGGCCCACTGCACTTCCTAGCTGGCGGGCCTGCTCGAGAACTTCACTCTGAAGGGGGCCATTTTCGCCCAGGTACTACGCTGGGCTGCACTTTAATTTAGATTTTGGCACGAATGCCTATATATATATATATATATATATATATATATATATATATACTAGTGTACCTGCATGCTTAGGAAAGATGAAGAGGACTTAGTTATATTTTTGTTTTGCTTTGTTTTGTTTGATATTATATATATTTTTGTAGGCACGTCTTAAACAGTATGATTACTAATAAATAAAAAATAAATTCCAACTAAGGCACCCACCTAAATAGAATAAAGGGTCATAGATTTGGAAGAATGTGAAGCTAGTTTGTGGAGGGGCTGCAGAGTGTGGAGTCTGAATTTAGAAAAGGAGGGAAAGGGAGTGGATGAAGAAGCAGTTGGATGTTTGGAACTGTTTCTGAAAATGAAGTGGTGTAACAAATGTTGAAATGGAAAAAGGTCCTGAAGGAAAATGGAGTTTAATTATTGAAAAGTTGCTGCGCATTGAAAGCAAAGAATCTCAGAATTAGTTACTTAGGATTATATATATTTGCCACATTTTGATTCAATCACACTGTCTTTAAAGTCTATCTCCAGGCAACGAGAGTGCATTCGAACACTACCCAGCACAGTGCAGACCTAGATATAGTAAAAGAAAGTAGAGTCATAATCATTTAGTTAGTTATTATCGTGAAAATTATAGATCTAAAAGTATCTCGAAGCCTTTCAGAACTATTATAATGTATTCCAAGCCCCAAGTAGAATGCCCATTTTGTAATTCAAATTAGAGCCTCTCTTGTCCTCGGTTTCAGGCAGTAATGGCATGGGATGCAAAAAAGTTCCTCAAACTAAAATTACTGTAGCATAGGGAGAACGTAAACAAAAGGGATAAAACTAGAGAAAGACTTTCATATATATTTTTTAATCAAATTCAACACCTTGAAACACAAGAGAACAAGATTTAAAAGACTCTTAAATCTAATCTTGTCTAACAAGCAAAGTAAAGGATAATTTAATATTTTTCCTACCAAATAAAAGATTAGAATAATTAAATAACTTTACTAACAAATCTAGGGCTAAATTACTAACAATGAATAAAAGATAAATAATTAAATTAAAGATCCAAAGATCATGCTTGTACTCATCTCCATCATCATTTAAGAGACATTTTGAGCTTGTGTGCTGTGGTAATTTGCAGATTCTTCACTACAGCAGTGACATTTAATTTTAATATGCCTTTAGGTACTTGCAACTGTATAAAAGTTTCGATTCATTTGATCAAACCCGAGTAGAAAGCCTGTTTTTTATTACAAGCAGTACATAACAGTCCGGAAAATAATAATTACCTTTACCTAGTCATATATGCCACGGTCTGGAAACCATACTGTATTATATATCAATAACTATTGTCCCGAAATAATGGACAATGCATATTGTTGACGATTTGTAGTGTCAGCCACAAATTTAGCTTTAATCCTCTGCAATGTAGTTGTTGTTTCCATCATGTTAATCCTTTCATCGGGCATAACAGCTAGACATCTCATTGCCAAGCCAAAGATAGACGAGAAACATTCTTCCTTTGCATGAAAATTCTGATCTTCACTTGCTAGCAAATTAGGGCCCACAATTTTAGCAACTGTATTTTCTTGTATCGCTTCAAGTACCCACTCCTTCAAGCTCATCTCTTCATTGAAAATATCATCAGTTGGCTTCTTGCTCGTGAACATTTCCAGCAACAATATGCCATAACTATAAACATCTGCACTTGTTGACACTCTGCCTCCTGATCCATACTCTAATTGTATCACAAGCACAACATTATCGTTGGATTAGATTAGAGTTTTCAATTTAAATAAACATATTAAGTTGGGAATGATTTTTTAAGTGCAGTAAAGAGTAGTTACATTAAATCAGAAAAGGAAAAAAGTTTCTCACTTGACCCATTATGTAAAATAATAAAGAATGAAACAGGGAAAAAAATGAAAATTAAAAGATAATAAATAAGGAATTAAGATCAACATTAAAAATGTTACCTGGTGCGGCGTAACCAATTGTCCCCAATGTTTTAGTAAGAACAATATTATCCCCATCGTCAAAAAGCTTCGCTATCCCAAAATCACAAAGGTGGGCAACCATATCTTCATCAAGCAACACATTACTCGGTTTTATATCACAGTGAACGACCGGGATTGTATGACCAAAATGGAGATATTCCAAGGCTAATGCAACATCTATTGCAATTTGCAGCCTTGATATAAAATCCAAGACACAGTTTTCCAAGTGCAACCATTTCTCGAGGCTACCATTTGGCATGAACCTAAGAACCAAAGCTTTGAATTCTGAGTTGCTACAACAACCAATTATTTGGACCAAGTTTCTGTGTCGAATGCTGCTAAGTATTTCACATTCTGTATCAAAACTGCGGATAGCTCTTTCTAATTGCGAGTTGAAGACTTTCACTGCAACATTTAGTCCATCAGAAAGCACCGCTTTGAAAACCGAACCAAAGCTGCCGTTTCCAAGTAAGTTTGTTTCGCTGAAGTCGTCAGTTCCCCTAACAAGTTCTATGTATGAGATTCTTCTCCAAGTAACACCTAGTGAAATATCATCAGTAGGAGCAAGCCCTCTTTTTGGTTTTCGTGTTCTCACAAACACAAATAGTATTATGGCTGTTAATACGATCACTGAAATGAATGTAGGCACAATATATTTCATCAGCCGACCAACTTTCTTCAGTCTAGAGTTCTTGAGATTATTCCCAATGCATGGAGGCACTTGAAATCTTTGATCTCCACAAAGAGCAGAGTTGTGAAGAAAAGATTGAGCACTAATGTTAACAAAAGGGCCACCTGTGGGAATCATTCCTTCCAATTTGTTGTAAGACACATTAAAGTATTGAAGGAATTTGAGCCCCTCTAAGGACTCAGGGATCGGCCCCGAAAGACTATTATTAGATAAATCCAATGCCATCAAGTTTCTGATATTCCCCAGTGATGGAGGAATGGATCTTTCAAATTTGTTATCCGACAAATTTAGAGATGTTAATGATTCACAACCATCGATTGATCTTGGAATGTCTCCGGAAAATTGATTATAAGACAAATCTAGTCGAGATAGTTGTCTCAAACCTGCAATTTCATTTGGTAGCTGACCACTCAAACGGTTTGAGGGCAAGTCCAGAAACAAAAGGTCCTTCAAGTTCCATAAGTTGAGAGGAATGCTGGAATTCAATTTGTTGAAACCTAAGGAGATGGTTCTTAGAGATTTAAGCTCACCGAAGCATTCAGGTATGGGACCTGTGAGGTTATTTACAACAAGGGACAATTCACCTATATTACTCATCCCACAAATATGTTGAGGGATAAACCCATGCAGTTGATTGACATCAAGATATAATCTTTGAAGCCGATTTAATTTCCCTAATGTTGGAGGTATAACTCCTGTGATTTGATTTACTCTTAAATCTAAAAGTTGCAGACCAATCAGTTCTCCGATGGCAGAAGGAATAACTCCGTTAATGTTACAACCACCTGCCCGAAAATTTGTAAGAGATTTTGATAAGTTTCCAATGGAATTAGGGAGGATGCCGTTAAGTGGGTTAAGTGAGATCACTAAATCCTCCAAAAACTGGCAAGTAGCTAATGAAGAGATAAATCCTAATCCACTGAGAAAATTTTTCCCAATGTGAAGCCTACGTAAGAGCCTTAAGCTGCCCAAGTTGGGTATGGTGCCACTGAATGAGTTCTTTGACAATTCCAATATATTTAAATTAGAAGCATTGGTGATTGAAATCGGAATCTCCCCATTGAGTTCATTGCTCGACAAATACAATTCTTGGAGATTTGTAAGAGAAAGCTCGGGAGAGAGGGGAAGAATTCCATCGAAACGATTAAATGGAAGACTTAAAATCTTCAAAGTTGATACGTTGAAGATCCACGGTGGGATTGATCCAGACAATTGATTGAAGGACACGTAGAATTCCTCAAGGAATGCCAACTTACTCAGCTCTTTTGGTAAATTACCTGTTATTATAGTAAGTACATCACAATCATAATTACTTTAATAACTATTCCTCCATCACTTGCATGCATGTTTGATAATTTTTTCCAATTAAAAAAAAAAAGAAATCATTATTAATGACCAAAAGAAATATAAATATATTCCTCCACGTGCACCGCACTTGACATTTCCTAATTTTGTTAAAATGGGACGAAAATTGCAGTTTATCATAATTAATTAAGACTACATCAACATTGTTAATAGTGAAACCCATAAATTGGTACTATAATTATTTTGTGTCATTGTCTAAAGACATGGTGAATTAGCATCAAACCAAACGAAAATAGCTCATACCTGTCAAATGGTTGTAAGAAAGGAGTATTTCCTTCAAGGCAGTACAATTTCCAATTTGCTTTGGTATTGACCCTGTAAATTATTTCAACAAAATCACGATAAAGTGAAAAAAAAATAGTGTACTTGAGAAATCTAAATTATAGAAATCGGTACATGTCCAACGGTGGATGCTTATTCATGATTTATTTTGTTTATATCTACAATTCATATATTTTTTTTATTAAAAAAAAAAAAAAAGAATTAATGACCAAAAGAAATATATATTCCTCCACGTGCACTATCACTTGTCATTTCCTAATCTATACTTATATTAAAAGGAAACCTCTTTACTAAATATAGTAGGTAGAAAAGTCAACTTTAATTAATGAACTTCTAATTTTATCAAGTAGTAATTAATGTATTTATAATTTTAATCAAGTTTCCTATTTTACATATTGTTTTTAATCCTTCTTATCTTGACATAAAAAAATTCCATAAAATGGGGTGAGCAAAAACAATCAAAATTCTGTTTCTAAAAACTACAAATCAATATTACGATTTTGAATAATACACTAACATATTATAATATATTTTTATAAAACTTATAAAAAAACTATTAAAAAAACTTGGTTCGTATATTTGTATGGATATTTATATTCTTTTAATATTATCTCTGTGTTAAAAAAAACTATTTAACACTATTCTTTTTTGTTATATAATAAAATAATAATTAAATATTATATGATAAACAAGAATAAATAAAACTGTTACTTTTTTCTTATATCAAGGGATAAATTTATATACTGAAAATTAAAGTTTTATTAGTATAAATATTTTAGTGAGATAATATATTAATTATTTTACAAGCTAGCCCTAACATACTCATATTTAAGTTCTGGCTAAAAAACAATGCTGGTTAAAAGATATGAAAAAAAACTTATAACCTTATTATTTTTTAGACTTAACGTTGATCAAAAGAGGTAGAAAATAGATAATAACACTATTACTTTTAAGATTTAAACGGACAAGGCTGTTAAAATAACTCATTTAATATTTATGTTCCGTGCATCGCACGGGGTACGTACTAGTCTTAGTGAATGCTGAAACCATAAATAGGTAAATGGTTATCATGTTGAGAACATATAATAGTGCCAGAAGAAGACGTTAGGTAGGATATAATTAATTATTTTGTCATTTGCTAAAGAAATGGTGAATTAGCAT
>CACSLK010004199.1:1727322-1740017 GCA_902706635.1 Striga hermonthica
TTCTCATCATCAATCGATTTCAATGGTCTTATTGAAAATAGTTCTCAATATTCACAATTGAGTTGATTTCATTCTCATCAATATCATTTATATAGCGCTATTCATCTGTTTATGTCGACACATATTCATTTCCGTTATTCCCCGTAATATATTGAGATATCTCATTATCAGTTGATTTCATCGATAGTATGTATATGCCTCCTTTTATCACTTATTTGGGGAATTTCAATTTGCACAATACCAACGCTTCCAGCGTATCTTTCCACCATCATATCATTTCATATATTTCACCACCATCAGTATAATTCAGTTTATGATTTGCACACTTTCAGTGTGATGCATATATCATTTCCAAAATTTCAATAATTGATTCTCCCCCTCATCTTAACAGATCCCTGATCTGTATTTTCAGTATTGAGTTTCTTGAGGAGAGTTCATATAATCTCGATTTCAACATATAATAGGAGGACTTTGAACTCATATCACTTGTAATGTGCACATTTTTCATCTCATCATATGAGCTGATTATATTACTAGTTTCATCACTTTCATATGACACTTATTTTCATTCTTTCATAGCCATCTTGTGTCATTCTTTGATCAAACCATCTCGTAATTTCATGTTACGTGTCATATACACATTCTTTGATCAAATCATCTCGTAACTTCAGGTTACGGATCACACACATGTGGCTATCTAGTGGATCCATAATATCTAGTAGCACACATGGAGGGGTAGTGGGCCCATATATATCGTACCCCTTTTATACTCAGTTTGATCAAAAATCGATTCACAAATATTTAGCCAGTAATAATTTCACCAATCGAGAACATAGTATCTCATATCACAAAGAATCAATTAATCATTCAAACTATCATCAGTTATATCAGTAAACATCACAATAATTCATTGTGACCCATTAAACATATCACATCATCTTTCGGCGGCAATAAATGCACTTCAAGTGCAGATTCTGACTCACAATATTTAAATTCACATGCGTATCAATCTTTCTGTCAGACAGACTCTTTATTTTAGAGTCGTATAGTATACGCATCATTTCTATAAATTATCATGCATTCCATTTAATCTTTACGAACAAAGGTCCGAATTTACATATGAATTTGGCACTCTCAAATATCCGTAAATATTATTCTTTTGTTCCAGTAAATATCATAAAAAGAATTTATCGGTCTCGAATAGAAAGATTGAGGGTGCTAATGATTAATCATATTCCAGGCGATATTCGATGGTTGATTGAAGCAAAAGTTCGATTGTCGGGAGAGTTTTCAAATTCATACAAATATATGTCAGGTATGGGTAAGAGTACTTTTGCAAAGAAACGAAGAGCAAAACGATTAGGTGGATGCTTCAAATGTGCTCGATGGACTTGTGACACACGATGTAAATCAGTGGGGTTCGTGTCCAAAAATCGAGAAGATAAAATAGCATTTATAAAGGATGGATTGAGTAAGGAGTCTATGGATCAAACGATTCACCAGATTCTTGAGACACATTCTAGTGGGTATGTGCATCGTGAGCTTCTGTCTTTATGGGTTCATTTCAAAAATGAAGAAGAACGTTATAGTCTCGAAAATATTGTTTCAAAAGATCAAGTTTGTAAAACTAGTCTTGTTATTACGAAAAATCATACTAATGAAGTTTAGTAGTTGTACTGTAATTTTCAAAGTATCTTATAGCTGCCGACAGATAAGATTTATTTAAGACCCTACACCTTATCTGTCAGTTGCAATTGTCAGAAGAAACAGTAAAATTATTTATTTTGTAAATCTTTCCTTTTAAATAGCAAGTCGTTCATCATAATCTTATGCCTCTCAAAATTAAGTTTATCAATGAATAGATGGATGTTTCAGAGTCTTCGCTAGGTAATAAATTTCTTCAACCGATCAAAACCATATGTGTTCTTGGTGGTTCAAGACTGGTAAGTTTTTCTCAAAATGTTGATTTTGTGAGTCAGCTGGTAAGGGATATGGGAAATCAAAAAATCAATTTACTGTATGGAGGGACTAGCATCACTTTCTTTGATAATCTTTTATTAGCTGGAAAATGTTTTGAGATAGAAGTGAAAAGTATCATACCTTTTCATAGAGCTTCAACAAGGGTCGTCAAGGATTCCATATGCATGATGCTAACTCATTCTATTTATGACTGTTTGATGGATATGGCGAACAAGAGCGATGCATTTATCATTCTTCCAGGCGGTTATGGAATGCTAATGACAATGTTCATTCTTGCTTCTTGGGCAGAATTGAAACTTCATAACAAACCCATAGGTCTATTGAATTTTAATAACTTCTTTTCTGGTTTGCTTGGATTTCTAGACTAAGGAGTATATCAAACATTTATATCTTCTCCAACGAGAGAAGTATTCAAATCTGCAGATACGTCTGCTGAGCTTATCAAAAAGCTTCAAGAATGCATCACTTTTCAAGATTCTGTGGAAACACAAGGGGTCAAGCGAAAAAGAGCTTTTGATTCTTTAGATCTCTCATTATGAACCCAGATATTAATAATGGGTGGCAGAGTTACGGAGTTTTATACTCTCGAGACGCACCCTTCTTTTATGGGTTCTATTATGTAATTTTTCGTATTTCGTACTTATCGAGTATGTACTGCCTCTTCTCCATATTTCCACCATATGAACTTTCCGTACTTATTTATCATTAATAATAATATCAATTTCGCTTTTCCACAAGAAGTGTGTAGTGCTTCATGACTACAATTATTGTCATGTGTGCTTCTCCTGGAGCACATCATTGTAATATTTATATGATCTCATATTATCAATGTGATCTTGTCATCAGAATCTTCCCTTAGAATCATACAATATATTGAGAACTCATTTCGTGTGATCACCCATAACTGGTAGCTTTTGATACCACTTTCTCAAATTGTTCAATTTTCTAATGGTAGCTTCAGGTACCATTTTATCATTTTTTTTTTTTAATCATAACATGGTAGCTTCCATACCAATATACCAGATATCATTTAATCATTAAGTAGTAACTTCTGCTACTACTTCATCAATATTCGTTTCTCAGCCATCAATAAATTTTGAGAATTTATCAACTATTCTTTCAGGATCAAATTACTCCATATAATGTTCTTTTACGATCAGAACTTTAATTAACTTTCACATGGCCAGATACAAAGTATCATTCATTTCATTCATCGACTATCCCTTAATTTGTATTGCCCGTCGCCGGTGGCAGAGCCGCACTGGCCGACCCATGTATATATAGTCATTCATATTTCGTTGCACATGGCCTTATCATATGACCATTCCATATCACCGGCTATAATTAACAAATACACTTATCATTTGGCCATCACCGGTCATCATTATTAATATATTTATCATCTGGCCATACCGGTCATAATTATTTGCTACACTGACCGATTCACTTAGTTGTTCAGATCTTCTTTTGATAATTAATTGTTCGGCCATCTCACATATTTTATTATTATTATTATTTTTTAATATTTCAACAATTAAATATTACTTGTCGGGTCGGTCCTTGTAGTCACGTATAATTATTTTCATATCACATGGGTCAATTCATAAGTATCCACATGTCCATGTACCAAGTATTACAATAGTCAACATATACATATGCACATGCACATGCTCATGTATCAAATAATTTTCACCATAACAATGCATGTGAACATTAAATGAAGGAAAATGATTGTATAATTAATTAATAAATAATTACCTTGCAAGTCTTCATATGTCAACTTGTGTAGTCATTTCTGCTTTCTTCCGTAAACTACTTTTTCTTTCTTTCTTTTTCTTCTCCCATTATTTCTCCTTTCCTTACACACTTCTTCTTCTATTTTCCTCTTCTTTTCTTTCTCTTAATACTTTTCTTCAAATTCTCTTTCCTTGATTTTACAGGCCTCAAACCTAAGGTTTTCTGCAGTTGGAGATGGTGACCCTGAGCTCGGATTGATGGAGCTGGCGGGCGTCCGAGAGGCTCAATTCCGGGACAACTTCAAGATTTTTTTTTTTTTTCATATATTAATAATCAATGTAAAAAGTGATTAATATCCATGATTTTATATGAGCTTTATATAATGATAAAAATATGAGAACGGGTGGAGAGGGGGAAGTCTTGATTTTCTTTTTTCTTTCGCATCTATTCACTGAACTCTTGGCTGGAAATTTTCTGTGACGGAAGACTCACAAGGTAGTGATTTTCTTGATAAAGAATTTTAATAAAAAAACAATTTGTAATATTATGATTTCTGATACAGAAGATCATCTATAAGACGCAACTGTAGGGCATACTTTCGTTATATTACAAATCGAGCTCTGAAGGGTAGAGACTCGTGCTGATAACGTGTTAGAAAACTAGAGAGAAAGAGTGAGAATATAGAAAATGTTTCTCTTAGGTTCATTTTTCATTATAACTTAAGCTCCTATTTATAGGAAACTTTCGATGGCACAACTTGTAATTATACAAATACATCGAGGGTAAAATAGTCATTCACATATATTATTTTATAACAAATAATTCATAACACCTCCCTCATTTTTTGTTTTTTCTCTCATCACCATATAAGCCCCTTTTTAACAAGTGGGAGTAAAAAATAGATAAAAAGAAAGGACAGTAGTATTTAATATGAGATGACATCGCGAGGCTCAATCATAACACTTGACGTCTTCGATTGACGTCTACTTTATTGACAATTATTGTGTCTATCGAAGATGGATGTTCTCGATATATTTTTTTTTCCCAAAATGTTCTCGATATTTAATTTTGTTCGGCTCGAGCATAGATGATCTGGACATTTGGGGATTTAATTGATATTAAATAATCAGCTCAGACCTCCTATAAATATATTTATTTAATATATATATTCACGTGTAACATATTTTTTTTTTGGGCATTACTATTTACCGCCTCCTTTTTTACTAGTCAGCGCCCCCTTGGACGATTTTGCCCTTCAGTACCATCTCTCTCTACTTTTTTTCCTTTCGATTTTCTACGGCTCTTTTGACCGTAAAATTTTTTTTAAAAAAATACCAAAAAAATACCATGACATCGGCAAGACATTGAAGATTGACAATGTATTTTTTTTTTATATTTTTTTACTTTTTAGGCCGGACGCGACCGGGTGCGTCCGGTCCGGCCGGTGGGACGCACACGGTTGCGTCCGGCCCGGCCGACCGGACGCGAAAAAAATTGTAAAAAAAAAATTAAAAATTATTTACAAAGTAAAAAAATATTAAAAAATAAATGGTCAATCATCAATGTCTTATCGATATGATATTTTTTTGGTATTTTTTGAAAATTTTTTGACGGTTAAAAGAGTGTGTAGAAAATTGAAAGGAAAAAAAGTAGAGAGAGTGTGAAGGGCAAAAACATAATTGAGGACAGTGACTAGTAAAAAGGAACGGTAAATAGCAATTCACATTTTTTAATTGGGCGTATCAATAATTATGATACTTGTTAATGGCATCGGAATTCAGTTTGTTCAGATTGTTGTTTTTTCCCCTTTTTGTATGTTTTCGTTGTGATTGGGCATCTGCTGAATTTGAATATTTGATTTGTGCTTTATTTTTGTCGATTTAAAGCTGGAAACTATCGGGTGGCGATATGATTTGTCGATCTGTATTTTTTAAAATTGATGATTATTTAGTTTCTGGTGTATAGAATCTTAACCTTTTTCTGGCAGTTTGCTCAAATTTGTGGACACCGCTTAGGTCCTGACCCGAGCCGGACTTGAGATACGGACCCAATCCAAGTTCGATGAGACGAGGAGGATGGACTCATGACCCTTCCTAGCTGGCAAGCCTGCCTGAGAACTTCACTCTGAAGAGGTTAGGTTGTTTCCCCAAGGTACTACTCTGGGCTCTACTTAAATTTAGATTTTGGTATGAAAATATATATATACAGGAATATGAATGTGATCTAAGTGGAAAACTCGCATGCTTAGGAAAGATGAAGATGACTTAGTTATATTTTTGTTTTGTTTTGTTTGATATTATACATAGTATTGCTGTCACAGCTTAAACCCGAGTAGAAATCCCATTGTTCATGTATGCCACCGTCTTTATTTCACACTATATACATACTATTGGAAACCGTGCCCTATTATATATCAATACCTATCGTCTCGAAATAATAGACAATGCATATTGTTGACGACTTGTAGTGTCAGCCACAACTTTGGCTTTAATCCTCTGCAGTGTAGTTGTTGTTTCCGTCATGTTGATCCTTTCATCGGGCATAACAGCCAGACATCTCATTGCCAAACCAAAGATAGAAGAGACACATTCTTCCCTTGCATGAAAATGTTGATCGTCACTTGCTAGCAAATGAGTGCCCACGATTTTAGCTACTGCATTTTCTCGTAAAGCTTCAAGTACCCACTCCTTCATGCACATCTCTTCATTGAAAATATCATCGGTCGGCTTCTTGCTCGTGAACATTTCCAGCAACAGTATGCCATAACTATAAACGTCTGCACTTGTTGACACTCTGCCTCCTGATCCATACTCTAATTGTATCACAAGCACAACATTATCGTTGGATTAGTTTAGAATTTTCAATTTGACCCATAAATACTATAGAATGAAACAGAAAAATAGGAATAAAGAAATGAAAAGAAAGATAATAACTAAGGAATTAAGATATTATATATTAAGAATGTTACCTGGTGCGGCGTAACCAATTGTCCCCAAGGTTTTCGTAAGAACATTATTCTCCCCATCATCAAAGAGCTTGGCTATACCAAAATCACAAAGGTGGGCAACCATATTCTCATCAAGCACCACATTACTCGGCTTTATATCGCAATGAACAACTGGGAATGTGTGGCCATGGTGGAGATATTCCAAGGCTAATGCAACATCTATTGCAATTTGCAGCCTTGGTAGCAAATCCAAGACACAATTTTCCAAGTGCAGCCATTTCTCTAGGCTGCCATTTGGCATGAACTCGAGAATCAAAGCTTTGAATTCTGTGTTGCTACAACAACCAATTATTTGGACCAAGTTTCTGTGTCGAATGCTGCTAAGTATTTCACATTCCGTATCAAAACTGCGGATAGCTCTTTCTAATTGCGAGTTGAGGACTTTCACTGCAACATTTAGTCCATCAGAAAGCACCCCTTTGAAAACCGAACCAAAGCTGCCATTTCCAAGTAAGTTTGTTTCGCTGAAGTTGTCAGTTCCCCTAACAAGTTCTATGTATGAGATTCTTCTCCAAGTAACACCAAGCGGAACATCATCAATAGGAGCAAGCCCTCTTTTTGGTTTTTGTGTCCTCACAAACACAAATAGTATTATGGCTGCTAAGATGATAACTGAAATGAATGGAGGCACAATATACTTCACCAGCCGATCAACTTTCTTTAGTCTAGAATTCTTCACATTATTTCCAATGCATGGAGGCACTTGAAATCTTTGATCTCCACAAAGAGCAGAGTTGTGAAGAAAAGATTGGGCAGTAATGTTAACAAAAGGGCCACCTGTTGGAATCATTCCTTCTAATTTGTTGTAAGACACATTAAAGTATTGAAGGAATTTGAGGCCCTCTAAGGACTCCGGGATCGGCCCCGAAAGATTGTTATTAGATAAATTCAATGCCCTCAAGGCTCTGATATTCCCCAGTGATGGAGGAATGGATCTTTCAAATTTGTTGTCCGATAAATCTAGAGATGTTAATGATTCGCAACCATCAATCGATCTAGGAATGTCTCCTGAAAATTGATTATGGGACAAATCTAGTTGATTTATTTGTCTCAAACCTGCAATTTCATATGGAAGTTGACCACTCAAACCGTTTGAGGACAAGTTGAGAAACAAAAGGTCCTTCAAATTCCAAAAGTTTAGAGGTATGCTGGAATTCAACTTGTTGGAACCTAAGTAGACATTTCTTAGAGATTTAAGCTCACCGAAGCATTCAGGTATGGGACCTGTGAGGTTATTTTCTTCAAGGTACAATTCACCTATATTACTCATCCCACAAATATTTGGAGGGATAAACCCATGCAGTTGATTGACATAAAGAACTAATCTTTGAAGCCGATTTAATTTCTCTATTGTTGGAGGGATAACTCCTGTGATCTGATTTTCTGATAAGTCTAAAAGTTGCAGACCAATCAGGTTTCCGATGGTAGAAGGAATACCTCCATTAATGTTGCAGCCATGTGCCCCAAAGAATGTAAGAGATTTTGATAAATTCCCAATGGAATCAGGGAGGACGCCGTTAAGTGGGTTGAACGAAATCACTAAATGCTCCAAAAACTGGCAATTAGCTAATGAAGAGATTAATCCTAATCCACTTAGAGAATTACCCCAAATGTATAGCGTACGTAAGAGCCTTAAGCTGCCCAAGTTGGGTATGGTGCCACTGAACGAGTTATTTGACAATTCCAATCTATATAAATTAGAAGCATTGGTGATAGAAATCGGAATCTCCCCATTGAGTTCATTGCTCCACAAATACAATTCTTTGAGATTTGGAAGAGAGAGCTCGGGAGAGAGGGGAAGAATTCCATAGAAACGATTAACTGAAAGACTTAAAATCTTCAAAGTTGATATGTTGAAGATCCATCTTGGGATTGGACCTGACAAGTGATTGTTGTCTACGTTTAATTCCTCAAGGAATGCCAACTT
Source organism: Striga hermonthica (assembly GCA_902706635.1). Classification (NCBI taxonomy): domain Eukaryota; kingdom Viridiplantae; phylum Streptophyta; class Magnoliopsida; order Lamiales; family Orobanchaceae; genus Striga; species Striga hermonthica. The sequence continues at coordinate 1,735,974 of CACSLK010004199.1, forward strand.
ATTCAGCTCTTGTGGTAAATTACCTGTTGTTGTACATCACAACCATCTCTTCAGGGCTTCATGAAGTAGTAAGAACCAACATAAATGGACTCTCTATCTATTTATCTGTAACTATCAGTATGAATAGACCTAATTATGTTTATTCTATACTATTACAAATCATAAATGGTTTATAAAAATTTGAACAAATTATAATACTTTTATGTTCAATATATTTTTCATGATAAGATTATAATTATAATAATTATAAATCTGAATCTATTATGACTGTAATATATAGGATTCTTATATATCCTTCCGGATTAATTCTTCAGTTTTTTTTGCCATTGTTACATGAATGAATTGCCATTGTTACATGAACTTATATATTCTTAGATTGGAAACACATATCACTCTCCAATCTAACAAAACAAGAAAAAAAAAATGTATTTGTGCAATTATAAGTTCTTATTAGACTTGGGGCAATTATAGTGAATGCTAAGACCATAAATATGTCAATGGTTATAATTATTATATCAGATGCTAAATAAATGGTGAATTAGCATGAAATCAAACAAAAATAGCTCATACCTGTCAAATAGTTGTCAAAAAGGAATAATTTTTTCAAGGTAGTACAATTTCCAATCTGTTTTGGTATTGACCCTGTAAATTATGTAAACAAAAACATGATGAAATAATGTGTTGATAATAATAAATGTGAAAAGGATAATAGAATGTTACTTTCCTGTGAGAGAAGCATTGGGGATGCTTAATATCTGTAGCCGTGAAAGGTTTCCAAATTCTGGTGGGATTCCTCCTGAAAATGGTTTTGCCAATTACAATAACGCAGGCACATTTTCTGTTGTGTTATATATATATATATACACACACACACACACACACATACCTTTAAAGTTGTTATAGCCCAGGTACAACTCCCTAAGCATGCTCAAACTTGCAATTTCACTTGGGATTTCCCCATTGAAACGGTTAATGGATAACCCCAAGATCTCAAGCTTTGTGCAGTTGCCTATATTTGGTGGAATTCGGCCCTCCAGTTGATTGAACGACACGGAAAGCTTAGTGAGGTTGGGGAGATTGTTGCACATATCGTCACTTGGAAGCACACCCGAGAGGTAATTGTTCGAAATCCTCATCATTCTAATGGATGGAAGACTAAAGATGCCACGTGGAATGGAGCCCGTTAACTGGTTGTTATCTAAAAATAGCATTTGCAGGCCTTGCAAACGGGACAGCTCTTGGGGTATGGAGCCTGCAAATTATTAGATTTTATTATATCATAGAAAATTTGAGCAATATCTTATGTAACTCGAACCAAATATTTCCTCGTTTTAAGTAAAAATAGCATAACATTATATCACTCATGGTTTTGATGTATGTTCATTGTTATTCTCATTTATTTAAGAAAAAAAAAAGCAAAAATCATAGAACATGTTTTGGAATATTAGGTTGGTTTCATTTCATTTTTTGTCTGTGTTGATGATTAAAGGATGAATTGACTATGCAAGTAACAAAAATGGTGTACCTGTCAAGTTGTTACTAGAAAGGTATATAGACCTCAGGCGGCTCAGACGAGACAGCTCACTGGGTATGGGCCCTGCGAAAGTATTATAACTGATGTCTAAGTATCTTAAAAACGTCAAGTTCCCAAGATGTGGGGACAGAGTTCCTCCGAGGCCAAAACTGGAAATGTTAAGGCCCGTGACTCTGTTATTGTGTTTGGTGCCGCACGAAACACCAATCCATTGACAAACGGATGAATTTGTGTCGGTCGACCAGTTTGTGTCCAAGAGACGGTAAGGATCGGAGGTGATGGAAGTTTTGAATTTGACGAGTGCGTTTTTGTCGGTTGTGGCGGCTAAGTAAGTTTTATTGTTGTCAATGGTGCTGAGTATTATAATTAGCAGAGTAGAGAAGCTGAAGAAAGTATAATTATTCTCCATTTTTTTGTTTTTTTGGGCAGGTGATTGAGTTGATTCATATCATAGGCAGTTGGCACACAAACATATATAGCCACAAAGAGGACATTGACATAAGATTTTGCCTTATTTTCTTGGGGAGAAGAGACTGATTAATTTATGTGGACTTGGGGGCATTAGTTCAGACCTCTGTCCAAAAACTTCTTTCCACGTGGTGAGAAAATTCAAGTGAAGGTGGTCCAGCGTCATAGACCTTTTAGTGTCGAGCCAAAAATTTTGTCGAATGCATTACAAAGACCGGGGACTTTGAAGTCAATGTTTATTGCCATTAGCCTATATCAATTTGGTCCACAGTATGTTGATTATGATATCAAATGTTGGTCCACACAACATTAATCATACTTTCCTGTCAAATTGTGATGGCCACCTTATAGATTGACATGTTTTTGGCTGATTGATTGTAATGGCGATGGTTCGAGTTTTTGATCGACTGGTTTGAGTAGTGTGAGCTTGTTTCGCTAGCCAGCAATGATTTTTTTTTTTCTCGTTATCTTTGTCGGGCAAATTTTCGTTAACGCACAGTTTTACAGCACTAAATTACTAATATGAAATTCTATTGTTTCATATTGTGTTCGATCTAAATTCCCTCGTTGATGAGACATTCGAATATATTGACACTCACTCCCGATACAAATCGGATTCTCAAATGTCCCAACTATTTTTTTTTTTTTTAATTAATGTGAGGTGTATCAATCATCAAATTACTAATGAAACAAAAAAATGGAAAGATGGTGACTTTGATAGCCAAAATAAAAAGGTTTGTACTATCAATTAAATTGCTAATTAAAAAAAAAAAAATCTAATTTAATCTACAATTGAGCTTCTTGTGTATTATCAAAAGATAGTTGCCTCACGGAATAAACTTTTTGAGATAACAAAAAGCGTGTCTGCAACTTAGTGCGGCTTTAAGCTTATTAGCTTCTCGCAAGCACAGGCCATCATCTCTCTTTCCTTCGCACCCGAAGCTATCAGCAAAGCCCTAGCTCCAATGGAAATTTCCCAAACTGCCCCAAATCCCTCCTCAAATCCGGCAAATCGGAGAGGCCCTTTTCGGTATTTTCACTCCAGCTGCTTCAGGCGCTGTTGTCGCTGCTTTTGCTGCTTCTATTCATACCCTTAAAGCTATCTCGTCAATGTAAAATGAATCACTTGTTTATCTGTACATATCAATAAAAATAAATCTTTTTCTTTCGATTTATTCGAGCATGATGTTGGTGATTCTAATTGATTAGTCTGTTAACTACTCTCTAGTCTATATTTATCGACTCTTAGAACCAAAAGTGGGAGGAGTTGGTCGAAATAGGCTCGTATAAGCTAGGCTTGGTCGTAACTGTATTGTCTATGTGTTAAATGAATCATTAATTTGCCGTTCACGTATGTCCTCTTGTTACGAAGAGTTATTGAGTACGAATCTCTGAACAGTAGGTTAGTCGAATCATTTAGCCGAACGATCAGTAGCATTTTCCGTAATGGGTAAGACTACAGTCCCGTTACCTAATCATTCCATTGGAATTTGTAATCGTTAGATGTTCATCTATATTAGTGTAGCATGTGTATCCAACGGCTATAAATCCCAACGGAATGGTTCCGTAACGGTATTGTAGCATTTTCGTAATTATGATGTGAAGATAATCTGTTAAGGCTAATCTTGAAGCTTATTCATGAGGTTTTGCCTAATTACCAGAAAAAAAAAATGCTCTGTTATACTGTTAAAACTTACAAATTTGCTTGAAGCTTGTATTCAATGGTGATGCCTGACTCGTTTTGCAAATTCGGTTAAGTACTGGGGCACAGTGTCATAATATAGAGGACTTAACAGTAATATAATGCTACATAAATAAATTACTCAATGGTACAACCTTTTTGTGTCCTTCATGTTTTGAGCATAAATTACTGCCCTCTTTTTTATGAAAAATAAATAAAAACAGAAATCTGTGGGGTGCAACTTGTAATTGCAAAATTCTTCTTCTGCATTATAAAGCTTGGTGCAACATCACAGAATCCACTAAATGAGGTGGGAAATTGGAAATACTCACAAATGAGAGGGGGAGAAAATAAATACAAA
>CACSLK010004199.1:1823069-1834869 GCA_902706635.1 Striga hermonthica
ATCAAGAAGTGGTGATAAAGGTTCGAGTATTACCAACTCGACTCGACTCGACTCATATCTGACAAAAAATTAGTGGGCACCTGTCAAAATATGATTTTTCTATTAGAAAAAACTGCCCTTTTAAGTTTGCTTCTAGTTATGGGGGCAGTTTATTTGAATTGTCTGACTTTTCATTAAAAATACTTTGAAAAAAAAAAAAAAAGATTAGCAAATGAGTGGAATAAAGCACTAATATTTGAACTTGATAATTGGGTTTATTCAGCTGATATCACTTGTAAGAAATGATTGTTCCAATGTTACTTAATATTGAATGGGTTGTTAGTAGTTAAAACTGGGGCCATGCTTATGTGGTTTTCCTCAAATCTGTGTAGGATTAAGTGATTAACAAGAAAAGTTGTTGACTTAATGGGGTTCTCTTGTGAAATTTTTTAATTGCATCCTTTTTTTTTTCTTTAATCATCGCCATTATGCCTCGTGCTGCATTTTCCCACGGCATAATCTTACACGTTGACGTGTAATCACGAATTTTTGTGTGAGTCAGTCTAAGTGTAATTATGTGAGTCGACCCGTCATATATTTTTAACGAGATTTTAACTGTTGTGTGACAACTTTGTTTTCTTTTATTGTTTTAGGTGACTTTCAGTGTTCCATTTGCTTTGGCATCCATATTTTCCAGTAATTCTGGGGCTGGACAAGGTAAATCAAACTGTGACAATATGATATGTTTAATGTTAGTATAATTTTTTTAACATTATTATGTTTGTCTATATCTTATTTCATTTATTTCTGAACAAAAATATATCTCTGCCAGGTCTTTCTCTGGGAGTTCTGAATCTTTCAATAGTCATACCACAGGTAAATATTTTATGAATATATGGCCCATCTGCCCCTTCATCAACTGTACATTACAATGTTAGCCCATAATTAATGAAATGTTGTTTTCTTTTGGCCAAAAAAAAATAAAAATTAAAATAAAATAAATAAATAAAAAATAATAAAAATAATATGTGGTGGTGCCTTTTTTAGTTGACTTTCATGCCTTCTTGTAGATAAAGGTATCTTGTGTTTTGATCTCACACTCAATACAAGGAAGAATAGAAACAAAAAAGGACTATTATTGCCCAAAGTTATCAGAAAAAAATTCCACTTTTTGCAACTGGGAGAAAAAGAAAAGAATTTAAGTTGTCAGAAAGTGATGTTCTGAATGGACATGAATCTCTTTGCCCTTCTATTTTATTGCTAATTTTCTTTTTTTTTTTTTCAATTTAGATGTTTGTGTCGGTTGCTAGCGGGCCGTGGGACGAGCTATTCGGAGGTGGAAACTTGCCGGCATTCGTGGTGGGTGCGGTGGCAGCCGCCGCCAGCGGCATTTGCGCCCTCACGGTGCTTCCGTCGCCGCCTAACGACGCGAAAATCGTGACGGCTGCCGGAGGATTCCATTGAATATGTGGTCTTATGTAGAATTTTCTTTTTTATAATTTCATGTATGAAACATATGGAGGCACTGTTATTATTATTATTAGTACACGCTAAGCGTGATGCTGTTTTGAAAGTATGATTTTCCGTGATTGCCTGAACAAGTCTCTTTTGGGTACTTGTTATGTTGTGCAATGATAATTTGGTGAAGTTTGTGTGGAATTAGTAGTTACTTGCTATTGTAATTAGTTGCTCTGAATGATGTAGAACAAGGTGAATAAATTAATACAAGTTGCTTTTACTCAATAGCTATTCATTCATAGTTTCATATTCATTAGACCGGCATACTTTTATTTTTTATTTTTTTTTTACAAATATATATAATTTATCCTCAATTGCCATAGGTTAAAACACACAACATTAAGAGTTTAAAAAACAACATCAATAAAGTATGACAGTAATTGATACTATGTGATGTTGTATGATTATATAACATTTTAATGTTAAGCAACTGATAACAATCACTACAAAAAAAAAAAATTTTATATTTAAACGGAGATTTCTATGGTAATATATTCTAATAGAAATTTTAACGGATAATTTAATGGTATAGTAGCTTCCGTTGGAATGTGTTTTTCATTGGAATTTTAAATGGAATTTGATGATTTCAACGGCTATATTTCCAACGGTTTTTTATCGTAGGAATTTCCGTTGGAATATGCAATTTTCGTTGGAATTTTTATTTCCACTCCCATTACAAAATCTACCGTTTGAATCGTTAAAGTCCAACGAAACTTATTCCAACAGAATATTTTTGTTGGAATTTTCGTTGTAACCCATTAAAAAATTTCAACGGAAATAATAGCATTGAAATATTCACTGAATTTACCGTTGGAATAATTTTATTAAAATATATTTCCGTTGGAATTTCATTTTTTTCTCCCAAAAAAAATTATTTAAAAGTTACTAGAGTCTGAAACATGGAAATACTCGTAAGGGTAAGGGAAGAGCAATGTCCATCGGCAGCCATACCAATAGACAATTCAATTCTAATTTTTTTTTTTTTTTAACAANNAAAAAAAAAAAAAAAAAGAAAGAAAAGATGTTCATCAATGTCCACCGGCAGCCACAATGTTGACCGACCCACCTGAGGGTGTTGTCGTCGGCAGTACTGTGACGGCCAAAACCGCGCTTATGACGGCAGCCACTGCTCCCATCACAAATGCCGGAAGGTTGCCGCCACCAAATGCCTCATCCAACGGCCCACTCGACACCGAGACTATCATTTGAGGAATGACGATCGCGAGGTTGAGGAGCCCAAGCGATAGACCTATCGAACAAAAAAAAAATTCCATTTATAACGAGCAAAAAAAAAATGTGAGTCAAGATGAAGAACAACAATCGTCACCATATGTTTCGGGCCTTCAACTTTGCCTCGTCAAAAAGAAAAAAAAAATCCATTTATAACGCACGAAAAATGTGAGTCAAAACCACTACAAAAAAAATTGTCATATTTCAATGGAAAATCCAACAATAATATAATCAAATGAAAATTTCCATGGATAACTTGTTGGAGTGACTTTTCCGTTGAAGTTTCATGTAGGAATTTGTATTGAAACATGCAATATTTGTTGGAATGTTTATTTCTACCCATTATTCGATTGTTCGAAAATTTATCATTGGAATCGTCAACATCTTATGAAAATTCCAATTAAGAAACTCCTTCCGACGAAATTTTTTGTTGGAGTATTTTCGTTGTAATATTTCGTCGGAATCCATTAGAAATTCCAATGGAAATAATAACATTGAAATTGTTGTTGAAATTCCATTGGAATTTGGAATATATTTTTGGTGGAATTTCACTATTTTCTTATGGCGAACAACACAATCAGCGCCACAAATAACACCAATCGTCCCAAACATTACAGGTTCGAATTTACCTTGTCCGGCGGTTGTTGAGTTCGACGAATAGATGGACGCCAAGGCGAACGGAAGACTAAAGTTCACCGCCAACGGAATTCCGAGCACGGCAAATATGGCCAACGCCCCGTCTTTCACGCCAGCTGGCGGAGCGTCGAGCATTCCCCCAGCTGCAACCCTCGCCTCCTTGGCTAACTTGGTGATGAGCACCATCATCCCCAACCCGACTGCCAAAATAATGTTGACCGCTCCCCAAAGCTGCTTTACACGCTTTATCCCCGTCGCCATTACCTGCACACCCAACGACGAAAACCCGAGCACGACTGCCTGTAGCATGAGGCCCATAGCACCGGCGCGGACCCCACGATCATAAAGTTCCTCCCCCACGGCACCTCCGTAAACCTCCCGACCCATCCAATCTGTGTCGTACAAAAGAAATGGAAACCATGCGACCCAGTTGATGCACGTGACAAGCATGAGAAGCCACATGGACCTCGGCAAGCCCTTGAGGGCACCGAGCATACGGAAACCTTTTACATCGGATGCTGCAGCTGAGGCTTTACGGGCCGCTGCCGAGCCCGATTTTTCGCGCACGATGCTGAGGGCAATGGTCGTCAGTGTAAGAAGGAGAGTGGCCGAGATGATGAAGCAACTTTTGAGGTTAGCGCAGTAAACGTCGCAAGCCGTGGTGCGCGTGAAGGAGAAGATACGGTACAACTTAGTGTAGGAGCCGGCCGCGTACCCGAGCACGTTCCCAACTGCCATGAAGAACGAGAAGAGGGCATTGGCTGTGCTTATTTTTCGAGCTTCACCGTTAGACAAGTCGGCTAGCATTGCCCTACACGGCCCCTGCATTCCCAACACAGCGTTTTGCCGCGAAAAGCAAATTGTCGTTTAAAAGACACTACAAATAAATTTTTGAAATTCTAATGGAAATGCATTCAATAGAATTCTAACAAAAATTACAATTGATATTTCAGTGCTATTATTTCTATTGTAATAGAATTCCAACCAAAATTTCTATGAAAGAATTCTGTTAGAATGAGTTTTCTATTATATTTTGTGATTCAACAGTAAGTGGAGAGAAAAAAAAAGTCAATCGAAAGATAATTCATTTGGTATTTTCCAATGTAAGTTAAACCATTGCAATCTCAATGTAATATCAGTTGCAATTTAATTGAAATTTAATACCCTTATGTACTTTCGATGTATATACGGACCTTTCGAAATGCCTTCCATACCGGATTCTGATCGGCCAAATCCGATTTCAAATGATTATTTAAATATGCCTTCCAAACCCGGATTCTGACCAGTGAAATCCAATTTCAAATGGTAAAAAGCTCGTTTCTTAAAACCTTCGTTGATCATCAACTTAAAACACAATAATATTTCGAGAGACATAAAAAAAATCGTTACCTGCACGGTGTTGTTTGCAACATCGAGTATCCAAAATCCGATCACGAAAATCAGTAGGGCCTTAGGCTTCGGCACGGTCCTCTCGAGCGGGTCCCCCAAGTTGTGGCCCATATCGGCAGCGTACCCAATCAGGACAACCGCAACTGCCACAAGGGCAGCACCGGACGCTATGAAAGGGACACGCCTTCCTAGCTTGTCGCTGAAGTAGCCGACAATGGGTTGGACGAGCAGGCCAGATATGGGCCCGGTTAGCCAGACTATCGAGGCCCATTGGTGAGCCACCCCAAGAAGTTGTGTGTAAGGTGTGAGAAGTGACAGTTGGAGGGCCCACCCGAATTGTAGCCCGGCCGCTATGGACGCGATTAGGACAATTTGTAGGGTCGACCCACCCGACCTGTTTTCGACCTCCGTCATAGCTCTTTCGTCTACACAATGATATATATCTATACGAAATCGCTCCCGAATTCAGCTGGTGTGAGAAGGAGTTTATATAGTATTTTGAACCATTGCTTATTTTTAGGATCACAAAATTCAGGTAACGGTAATTTGCCTTTACGAATTTCAAGATTGACCACACAAAGGTTGTTGACTTTGACTCCACGATTATCCATTGTCCTTTTCACAAATTACAAATAATCTTTGCCATTATATTACCGTTGTTTTTAATTTTTTTTTAGGCGAATGAGTATTTTCTAATTTCTTTTATCTTTTTAATCCAAATATTGATAAACTTATTTAAAATAAAATCTCGAGCTTTTATTCGTGACAATATATTAAGTTGATAATAATATAAATTTATATATATATATATTTTTATTTTTTTATCTTTTAGAGGATTGTACTTTACTATTTAATATATGAAATTTATTATAATAAACGGGCAAGATTTCAAGCATGATGCTTATTTTTATTAATTCTATATATATATATATTTGTCAATCCACATATAGTTAATAATTGACAAGAGTTTATCTAATCAGATTCATATTCTTTTACTATAATTCATTAATTCTGAAAGCATGAAATCTCATCCATTTTGTAACTGAATTTTAGTTACTTTATCTGCTTTGGATAAACTTTTCATGGCAAAATATTTCAATTTGTTAAGATTTATTATATGTTCTTTTGCTATAATTCTAAATGCATAAAATCACATCCACTTTATAATTAAATTTCGACAACTTTATATGGTTTGGATAAAGTTTTCATGAAAAAAAAATATATATTTTATTTTATCATATTTTTGTACACTTGTTAGTTGTTCTTACATCAACACAAACCCATTTGAGTGTGCATTCATCTGATCTGACGGCTCAGAAGCAACACAAACCATTTGAGTGTGTATTCATCTGATCTGACGGCTCAGAATTAACTTGATATCGGCGCATGTCGAATCTATTAATATATAAAGAGACAATAATATTTTCTAGAAATAGTAACTAAAAATCAGTCAAAAAAAAGAAACATTTGAGTTCCCGCCTAAAGTAAGTATTGTATTAAGTAATATTTTTGGCCAAAATTTGAACAATCCCATCTAAAATTGTACAAAATCATTTTGGACAAATATTGAGGCTATTACTTTTATTATTAGTTGCATGATTTTAATTTTGAATATAATATATTGACAAAACTTGCAGTTATTACCTTCATCAGTTGCATGATTTAAATTTGATATATAATATATTGAAAAAAAATAAAAAGATTTTTGCTTAAAATTAAAATTAAAAATTAATTATTCATAATTTGCGGGTCAATATTAACTTGGACGTAAACGAAACCGTCAATTTCATAGTATAATAAATTATTCAATAACTTACGTGTCAATATTAATTTGGACGTAACTGAAATAGTCAATTATTTATAGTTTAATATATTACTCAACTACTTAATTTTTTTATTTGAATAGATTATTTTAAGTAATGAAGCGATATAAATTTTATATTTATACTTATTATTCTCATATGTTGTTAAATATATGATAACATTTTACTAAAATAGTAACTATTTTATAGAACCACATTATAGTCAAATCGAATTTCTAAATAAAATTTTTGAAACGAATATAATGTGGTTTATTATCAATTGTGTGCACCACGCGGGTTGTGTACTAATTGTAAATAGACGTTTTTATGTAATTTTGTACAATTTAAATTTTATATAACATTTTCAATAAATTAGAATATGTAATTATATTACATAGTGATTCCATATTTTTAGTTTATAAATATTACTTAATAAGAATTTTTAATATATAAATATTAGTGATATCTCTTACCCGTACACTGCACGTGACTCATTCTAGTCTTTCTTAAATTAATTTCAAAAAATATGGGTATTAAAAAATGAAAATCCTTGACTTCAAGGAAAAAAAAAATGAATTTATTACACACACGGCCAATATTCATTATCAAAATAGTACATCCTCAAATATTTATATACAATTTATATTCTTATTTTCTTCAATTTTTTTTTTTGTGGAAAAAGCAAAAAAAACGCAAGTGCCCATTCTTACTAATTTTCTAGTGTATGATCCTTACAACACGGATTTGGTCTAAATTAACACTATATAAACTATCCCTTTTCCCCTTCCAATTCACTACCAAAAAATTCACTCACTCTGCCTTTTCCAGATTGTAACCAGTGTACATTTTAGTTACAATCTGGAAAAAATTTAAACTAACAAAACTAAAAAAAAAAAAAAGTTGTACATTGTGCACAAAATAAACTGATTTTCTTTAATCGATTTTCTTTTTTTAGCGCGGAAAAAAATAAATAAAATAATCATGGCTAGCTCGGAATCTCAAGTCGGTCAAAGTCAAGGCGGCTCGATGGCTAAAATGGTCCTAGTCGCGTCTATAGCAGCCGGAGTTCAGTTCGGGTGGGCCCTACAGCTGTCCCTCCTAACGCCGTACACTCAACTTCTGGGCGTGGCCCACCAGTGGGCCGCTATCATCTGGCTATGTGGGCCGATATCAGGCCTACTGGTCCAGCCCATCGTCGGCTACTTCAGCGACAAAATTGGGAAGCGTCGGCCGTTTATTGCTGTTGGGGCGTGCCTCGTGACGGTGGCGGTTTTCTTGATCGGTTTTGCGGCCGATATGGGGTATGCGTTGGGCGACTCGCTCGAGAAGACTCCGAAGCCGAAGGCTCTCCTCATTTTCGTGATCGGGTTTTGGATGCTCGATGTCGCGAACAACATGTTGCAGGTAATTAAAGAGTTTGGTTAATCATATCAGCCGTTTGTCGTTAGACGGTGGAGTTTCGTCTACTCGTTTACAAATTGCTCGTGTCGCGACGTATTTGCAATCTAACTAATTATTGCAATTTCTAACGAAAATATATATCCAATTGAATTCTAACAACAGTTTTAATAAATATTCCAATGTTATAACTTTTGTTGGAATTTCCTAATTGATTCCAAACGAAAATATCTTGTCAAAATGAATTTTCCAGATTTTGGAGGAATAATAGTCAAGGAATAATAGTCGGGTAACTCTGTTGATTTTAAACACCCTGTAATTGAAAAAAAAAAATCTCATTTTTTTTTTGGTAGCTAACTACGGTATCCGGAGCTATGTTCCGACTATTCGTTGGACGACCCGGGTCGCATACCTAGCAGTGTATTTCAGTCCTTCCACCGGCAAAATACGGTCAATTTGACCGATTTGCTGAATTGGATATGTTAGTTGACCAGCTGCCGTGTGTGCGAGCGAAAATAGAAAAAAATGAAAACTAATATCCAACTTAGCAAGTCGGTCACATTGAACAACCAAAAATTAATTTTTTTTCCTAGGTGTTTAGTAAAATCAACGGAACTACGGAACTATTTATCAATTCGATGTTAGAATTAAATTTCCAATTTTCTTATAGAAATATTCGTTGGGTTTCTCATCGAAATATTTTACTGTTGGATTTTCCATTGAAATACGATATTTTTTTGCATTGACTCGCTGCTTTTATTTCACGCCCGTCGTATCCGGTTACCGCAGGGGCCATGCAGGGCTTTGCTGGCCGACCTATCTAACGGAAACGAACAAAAAATAAGCACCGGTAACGCACTCTTCTCCTTCTTCATGGCCGTCGGGAACGTGCTCGGCTACGCGGCTGGCTCCTACACCAAACTCCACCAAATATTCCCCTTCTCCAAGACCACGGCTTGCAACGTCTATTGCGCCAACCTCAAGAGTTGCTTCATCATCTCGGCTGCCCTCCTATTGACTCTCACCATCATCTCCCTCACCTTCGTCCGCGATGTCGCCGCCACCAACAAGGCGGCCACCGACGAGGCAGCAGCCACCGCCGAAGGAGGCAACGGCAAGAAGTTCAACATCCTCGGAGCCCTCAAGAATTTGCCGAGGCCAATGTGGATACTAATGCTCGTCACTTGCCTCAATTGGGTCGCGTGGTTTCCTTTCCTCCTTTTCGACACCGATTGGATGGGCCGGGAGGTATACGGAGGCGAGGTCGGCGACAGGGTTTACGACCGTGGGGTCCGCGCGGGCGCGTTGGGATTGATGCTAAACTCGGTTGTTTTGGGCTTTTCGTCGCTAGGCGTGCAAGCATTAGCGAGTGGACTCGGTCGAGTCAAGAAGATGTGGGGTGGGGTCAACTTTGTGCTAGCCGTGTGCTTGGGGATGACGGTTTTGGTGACGAAGCTCGCAGAGCACGCACGGGAGGCCGCGGGTGGGTTCCTCGAGGTCCCGCCGGTGGGCGTGAAGGCTGGGTCGTTGGCCATTTTCGCGGTTCTTGGTGTTCCTCTATCGGTGAGTTTTTCTTTCATTTAAAACGAATCGTTCCGCATAGTTCCTTTTTCCGATAAATTCGAATGTGTATGTGTATCTTGTGTAGGTGACATTTAGCCTTCCATTTGCTCTGGCATCCATATACTCCAATGGCAATGGTGCTGGACAAGGTAATTAATTAAGTTGTTACTCAAATAAGTCCAGACTTGTTATATCGATTGATGTTATATGTTACATCAACCGGGTCAATAGTACCGATGTAAAAAGTGTTTTTCCTGTTCGACATATATATTGTTGTTGAGTACTCCAAGTTTTTTATACGAAATCGGAACTATATTGTCAGGTTTGTCTCTCGGACTTTTGAATCTTGCAATCGTCATACCGCAGGTAATGTTTTTATTAAGTTTGTAGAATGTCGAATTTGTTCTTACTTGCACCAAATAATCGAATGAAAATGGATAATTTTGTTTTCTTATTTTTTTTCGGTGCACGAATAGATGATAGTTTCCGTGTCGAGTGGGCCATTGGATGAGGCATTTGGTGGCGGAAACCTACCGGCATTCGTGATGGGAGCGGTGGCTGCCGCCATTAGTGCAGTTTTGGCGCTCACGGTGCTGCCGTCCGTGTCGTCTAAAGATTCGCCGGCCAAGATTTCAATCACCGGAGGATCTCACTAGATTTTCTAGATTTTTTTTTTTCTTAGGATTGAGTTGAGCTTGTGAATTTTTGATTCATTTGTTAGGAATTTTTGTAGTTCTTTGGAGCCCCATTTTGCAGCACAATTGTTGCTGTATTTGAGATGGCCTAGTGAGAGTGAGTGTAATTATTAGATATTATTATATGAGATATTTCAAAGTATTTTTCTTTATGAGAAATTGTTGTGTTTGTGCATAGCACTACTACAAAAACTCTTACATTCCAACGGAAAATTTCCGTTGGAATTCTTTATTTTTTCCGTTGGAATAGCTATTCCAACGGATATTCCTACGTATAAAAATTTGTAGGAAACGGCCGTTGGAATAGCTAAAATCCAACGGAAAATCCAATGGAAATAAGTTCCTACAACTATTCCAACGGAAAAAATCCGTTGGAATTCCTCAACCATCCAACACTTATTCCAACATAAAATTAAGTTTGTTGGAATATTCATTGGAATTTCCAACAGAAATTTTTGCCGTTGGAATTTTTTGTTGGAATTGAAGTGCTTTCTTGTAGTGTAGGGATCTTATTTACAACCAACATATATTAGCAAATCACACCATTTCGCATTAAAAACACAAATTCTTGTATGAGACGGGGTAACTTTTAAGTGGGTCACAATTCTAGCTAGTTACAAAAATGCATGCATATTTTAATTTGTTGGATAGTATATGCACATTAAAAATAAATTGAATCACACAAAATTTAATCCACTCTGTAACTCAGCATCACAAATCTACCACACAAAGGACTTGTAAATCAATTTGTTTCCTTTGTATATCTGCTTATAATAAATCATAGATGATAAAAAAATTTCTTCTCAATTCCCATTGATTTGAAGACCTGCAGCTTTTGAACTCACTTCATGGTCTTGCTTGGCCAAAGTTATAATATATTTCTATTCAAAGTGGAGAAACTAACTACAATTGTTATGATGAAATGACATACAAATAGAATGTTCCTTCTCTCGTTTGGATGAGATTAGTATAATTCAGGATATGTTTGGTAAAACTAACTAATAGTTGATAAGATAACTTATAGTTTATGGTGTAGAATATTATTATTATTATTATTATTATTATTATTATTATTATTATTATTAATTTTTTTATTATCTTATTTTGGTGTTGGTGGACTTAAGGAGTAAGGTTTATAAGAGCCTTATTTAAAGAATCCCCATCTATTATTCCCGGGGTTGGATCAATGGACTAGATCACTGGTCACCATAACCCTTTGAGGTGGTTCATTTGAATAAAAATATGAATTGATATATTGTTTTGGTGTTCTTGAGATTGCGATCTCATTAATATCATCTCACTCGTACGCTTCTCTACATCAGTTGGTATCATAAGTCAGTACAATTCAAGATGCCGCCGCAGAAGGACGACATTGACGGGCGTGACGCCACCATTGAATATTTGGGCCGACCAACCACGGAATTCCGCCTTCAGATCAATCAATTGGATCGTCGGGTTGAGGATCTTTTGACAAGGATCGAAGAAGTGCGTCTTACGATCAACAACGTGGTTGAGGATTTGCAGATGAACCGTGACGCCGGCAACCGGGGCATTCACAGGGGAGTTCACGGAGGACGTTGAGGATGTGGT
>CACSLK010004199.1:1849465-1864166 GCA_902706635.1 Striga hermonthica
ATGCTATCGTGATCAAGCCACGACCCTAAATCTATAGGAGGAGAAGAAACTCGATGCACACCCGTCGGGTAGGAAGCCGCCACACTCGCCATATGATTAGCAACTAAGTTCGCTTCACGATGTACATGTTGAATTCTCACGGTCCATTCTCGTTGAAATAAATCACGGATTGCGTTAACTATTGATTCATTAGGTCCAAACATGTCGTCCGAAATATACACCATTTTTGTGACATATTGACTATCCACCTCAACCGACACCTGACGATAATCCAAATCCCACGCCAAAATCAGCCCCTGAAAGAATCTCCAAAACTCGGCTCCCGTGATGGTGCAAAAAGCTATATTCATAAGAAGGCCCTCGATCCACCTTCCCAACTCATCTCGGATAAGCCCTCCCGCACTACTCAACCCTGTGCTATCAAAAGCACCATCCGTGTTAAGTTTAATCCACCCCAAAGACGGGGGAGTCCATCGAATCATGCTGGTGTTGAGTTTAATCCACCCCAAGGCCGGGGGAGTCCATCGAATCATGCTGGTCACATACATGGCAGCCCCAGCCCGGACATTTGCTGCCTCGGCACTAGCATAGTTAGCCGTCACGTTCAGGATTTCTACCCTCCGGGCTTCAGAATTTTTTGCAAAAAAAATCGCTCATTCCACCACTTCCACATAAACCATCAAGATATATATGCTGGATTTAATTTTTACTTTTTTTTTTTAATTTTATTGTTTTTTTTTTTTGTCGAATGGTGGTATGGTATCCCCACATTCATCCAGATTTCAAGAGTCAAATTTATCACATTAGCTAAAAAAACCCACCACAGAATCCTCACACACATAACACAGCCAAATGTTTTAAAACTCATGAACCCACAAAAAAAGGTTGCTAAATATCCTGTAAATCAAAACAATACTCAAGACATTTCATAGTAACTCAGTCCATCATTTGATTTCCTCACTCATCATCCTCTTCGTCCTCATCATCATTTCCCGCTGCAGCATTGAGAGCATTCAACCTCTCAATCAGCTTAGCCTTCCTCTCTTCGTATGTCAACTTCTTCAGGTTGAATCTGTATAAGCATTTCAATAAATGTATTGTAATCTGATCCCAAGCTAATGATCCACTATGACTTTACATAAAAGCAAGCTTTTCAAGACATTGAGCAAGGGTGACTTGAAATATTTCACCCCAACCAAAGGATCCATGAGAATTTGTGATGAATTAAAAACGAGAGAGTAACGTGTTATTGCTTTAGCATCGTCCAATTTTGCAAAGCGCATCCATAAGAATTTGATATAAATTATCATTAAAGATCACCGTGTTGTTTATATATATATATATATATAAATAGATAGATAAATACTAAAAAAAGTAACATCTAACCTCTTGTGCTCTTTAGGAGGCTGCTTTTGAGATTTCTTTTCTGTGGGGTCTGCACGAATGGCTGCATGTACCTTCTTGTACAAAGCCTCTATGTTATCTGCTTCAACACCCTTCTTGATATACTGGCTGAACACGGACTGGTACTTCTCAGGTTCATCTTCCATCAACGTCTACAATATTCAAAATCACACAATTACTTTGACAGAGACCAGCATTGATTAATGACTTGTTATGCTGATCACCAAAAACTACGACACTAGAAGCGTATTCAAGCAATGTATAAAAAGGAAATAACAGCGAAATCAAAGTTTACGTTCATGTAAGCTGCAACATGGCCACCATAGATATACTTGCGGTGCACTTCAGGATCGAGTTGCTTGTTGTCCTTGTTAAATCCAGCAAACCTCTTATCACTGTGAGGAATATCGAGTCCACCATCAAGAGCTCCCTGCATCATAACATGATATTTTTTTTTAAAAAAAGGGAAAAAAGTAAAAGAAAGTGAACTCTGGGACCAAAAATATCTGCGTAAGAAACATCATCTTTCTTGAATGACACTTCATTGTATAAATTTAATAATAACTAAGGCTGCTAAGAGTGACAACAAGGAGACAAACTCGAAACATCACAATCATATAATGGAATGATCAGCATAATTTAGCATAGTATTCATAAAACTAATTAATGCTTAAGGATACCACATCCAAGCAGTGAATCACATAAACCAAGCCTGGATGTACCTTGAGTGCACCAAAGACACGGTTCCCAGTTGTGGTTCTCAAAAGACCAACATCAAGAAGTGCACGGAAGGGCCTCCTGCTTTCAGCTGGTTCGACCGAATAATCCTCTCCGGTGGCCTGAAAAGGTATGACAAACGTCAGTCACACTACAAACGCGTAGCAAACCCTAACAATCATACAAGCACACTAAAAGGCAATCAGGCATATGAATGATCTGGACACAAATGTTCTTACCTCAACATTTCCTTCATACTCTTGATCCATTTCAAGCTTTTTCAGCACTCGGCGGGCCAGAAGGAGTCCAGTGCAGTAAGCTAGTTCAAAGATATTATTTCAATTCCTACTTACAATAAAACATAGTTTACTATACAATCTTTAGCTAATAAAAAATGACAATACCAGCAGCATAGTTGGTGAGGCCAACTTCAAGGCCAAAATAGGGCAGTTCATGTGCATAGGCAGCAGAAAGAACATGGTCACCAGTGATGCTAGCGGACACAACTTGAGCAATTATATCTTTGTTTGTCTAAAAATTATGTTAAGGTACAGCAAACATTGGCTCAAGACGCAACCACACAATGGTGATACATACTAACATGTAACCCATCTTAATATAATTTTAGTGATAAATAGTGAATCTCAACAGAAGATAAATAAGTGAATCAAGTCTGGCATGCCTAAGAAGAAAGAGATATTCATAGTACGACAGGACATAAACAAGATTAATGCATATAGCATTGTGTATAGGGCATGCCATTACGAAAAAACTAATCAATGCATCAGTGCTTCAAAGATCGGAAGAAAATAATAATGCATTAGATTCAACACAAACAAAAATATCCAAAAGAAATGTCGGCTTCAGGATACAAATCGCACAACAAATCTGTATTTTGGAGTGTTGTACTTGTTCTTGTCTTGATTGATGAGACGAATTCTTGCCCGGTAATCAGTCTTCCCCTCTAAATTGGAAATAATTAACCTCAATAAGCTGTATAATTTAAAGAAACATAAAAAAGACAAACGAAACAGCTACTGATATTTTACGTCTCCTTCTCTTGAATTTGACTTGGAAACGCTTGAAGTATGCATTCGACTTCTGGGCTTTGACAAAAGCCTGCAAACAACATCACTCATCATTAGCAAACACAAAATACTTCATGATTTAAATCGTTAGCAATCAACACTCAGCAACCAAAGCTTCACCACAACATAATGCTGTGAATTGGGCAGGTTCACTCACCTCCAACTCATCCTAAAACCCTTTTTCTTAGATAATAAACAGAAATTCATAGAGCAACAGAATTTCCAACTGATATTCAGATCTTCAAAAGCAAATCACTTAAAAAAATTCTTGATGATACAGTAAAACAATAAAAACAGAATCTTTTCGAACTACAAACAGAGATAGGTTCTTGAGTATATGATTGTGATATCGTGCTGCTTCGAACCATCAATGCTAAACGGCAATTAAACGAAGGACAAATGAGCAATGCTAAACGGCAAGACAAACATTCTTATATTTTGCTTCACTTTCTCACCATTGATCCTTGATCGAAGGCGCTGCTGCCCTGAGTGAATTCTACAAATGTTGGGGAAAAGGAAGAGTGAGCTGCGTCGGACCTAAAATAGGGTTGAATAAAACCCTAGCGGGCTGGCCCATTTTCCACAACAAATTTCAAAGTAATTGGGTTCGATCATGGGCCACACTTTGGATAATAAATAGGCCTACATTATTTCAGCAGTTTGGACCATAATTATTGTATTCATCGGACATAAATCTAGTGGTTTAAATGGACGACTCAAATTGATATATAAACAATAAACAACTAGTATAAAACTCGTGTATTACACAGGTGTTTGTTATTTTTTTAAAATTCAAAATTAATGAAAAAAAGTGGTATAAAATTTAAATACTTTTTATAAAAATATGTATATTATTATTATATACTTTATTAAGACACTTATTACTTGTGCGACTTACATGTGTCATGTTATAATATCTAACTTATAACATATAACTACTTAAACATAAATATATTAATTGAAAAATAATTTTATTTTTATAAATAATTTTAATGAATAATTTTGTTTTTATTATAAAAATAAATGTAATTTTTTTATTTTTTACATACAATATGGATGTCAAATCGAAGCTCATCAAAAGACGATTAATTTGATATATTATATATGTAAAACTGATAAGAAATACAAAATTTATCAACTTTTAAGTTATATTTACAATTCAATTATTATAATAAGAACAACCTTACGATGTTCAAACAGAATACTGAAAGTAAGACGCCAAAAGCATATTCAAACCATGTATAACAGATGGAGAATGCAAGGTGTACGTTCATCTAAGCTGCAACATGGCCACCATATATGTATTTGTGGTGGAAGGTTTAAATGAATGAATATGGAAGTTATAACAAAATTGAGATCAATCCATCCGTTTTTGGAATTCTTTATCAACCATAACTTAATGGAATATCGGTTTTGCTATGAAGTCAACATTTGGCTCTATAGTGGAGTCAACTATCTATACAGCAAGTAAATCTACCATATTTGCTGATTACTTAAATAACACTAATATAATTTTATTAATATGGTAGGTTTTACCATATTTGCTGATTACTTAAATAATATTAATATAATTTTATTAATATGGTAGGTTTTGTTGTTGTATAAAGTTGGCTCCACTATGGAGCCAACTGTTGGCTTTATAGCAATATTGTTTGGTTTAAATCTGAATTATTGGATTTTGAGGATCATTAACTTCTTTAAAAAATTATAGTTATGTTTAAATTTTTGATTTTAAGGATGATTTGAATGTTTACAGGTTTTATAGTTGTGTTTGTCTTTAATTTAGGCCATAACTTCATAAATTTATTTTATTACATAAAATTCCTAATCAAATTTGAAATAATAATGTTGAAGATTAAGTTATAAAGTTGTATTTTGCTGACTATCTTGTTTGGTAACAAACTTATTTGAATAACTTTTTGTACCCTACGTCGTAAGGGTATGTTTGGTAAAATACAGTTCATAAGTATTATCATCTCAGCTAGTTTTTCAGCGACCAACCATAAATTATTTGCTTTTAGCTTCGCTTAGTGTGTTTGGTAAGCACAATAAGTTAGCTTATAGCTAATATGACTAGTTTATAAGTAATGAGCCTTTTGTAAGTTTCGCTCGGTAGGACGAGCTTTTTTTAAAAAAACCCGAGTTTATCACATAAGTATCGTTGTGTAATCTTTCAAATAAGTCTATTGAGATTTCCATTTTAGTTGGCTTATCAGTTAATTTTACCAAATATTTTTATAATATCAATTAGTTTTTCAACCATAAGCCATAAGTTATAAAATATAAACTCGAAATTCACTTATAAATTATCAACTAACTTATCAGCTATCAGCTAGTTTTACCAAACACGAAATTAGTAAATTGTCATGGAGACTATTTTGATTGAAAAAAAAAATGTGAGTTCCAATTTCCTTTCTTACTAAATTTTTAATTGTTTGATAGTTTTTTCCTAATATTTTTAGCAAATTCTTATTTTTTTAAATATAATAAATATTTAATGGCACAACTTCTGGTTATGTTATCCCCTCAACAGGAATCAGGCAGGAGGACCTTCATTCTAATTTTAGAGATTTTGTCTTTTCTTATCTCCTCTGAAATAAAAAACAAGAATCTTTCTGGTACTCCATGTCATGTTTCATGTTGCCTAAACCAACAACAAAGAAGTTGGCTCAACATACTGCAAACTATTGGTGGAGCTCATTAGAGGCGGAAAAGAAAAGTATACACTGGAGTTCATTGAGAAAAGCTGGCATTTCCTAAGAGCACACGATGAATTGGGTTGAAAGATTTTCATCTATGAACAAAGCCCTTATAGCTAGATGGATTTGGAGAATGCTCAAGAACGTAAACTCATTGGTCAGTAAGGTGCTCAAGGCTAGATATTTCCAGAGAGACGACTTTTTCAATGCCAAGAAGAAGGCGGGTAACTCGCGGATGTGGAACTCTTGGATCTCGGTTAGAGACTCTTTACCACAAAGCTTTAGATATATCATCAAAAGTGGTAAAGACATCAACATATGAGAGGAACCGTGGATCCCTAATATCCCTGGCTTTAAACTTGTGACCAACCCTCAGTTTGGTGAATGAGCTTATGGATTATTCAAGTAGAAGATGGGATAAAGAGTTGATAGAGAGATGTTTTACAAAAAAGGAAGGTGTTGAATTCTGAAAATCAAGGAGTTGGACCCGAGTGCAGAAGATAAACTTCAGTGGGAAGGGATAAGAATGGGAATTTCACAGTTGGAGCAGCTTATTCAACATTAATGAAGGAGAAGTGTGAAAGGATGGGATGGGCAGAGAGTAGCTATAACATTGTTGAGTTGAAGAACATGAGAAAAAAAAATTGGCATATGAAGATACAAGGTAAAATCAAATATTTTATATGGAAATGTAGTGAAGGAGTCCTACCGGTTAACATTAATTTGAGGAAAAAAGGGCTGGGATTGGGTTTCATTTGCAAAGCTTGTGGGGAGGAGCCTGAATCTATTAAGCATCTTTTTTTTCCATTGCCCTAAATCTCAGCAAATTTGGAAGCTCTCACCTATCAGTTGGGATAATATGAGCAGTCATAGGGACACTTTCAAAAGCTGGTGGACTCATTTATGTTCTATCAAAGCTTCAAGTACTTCTGAGGATAGGCTACAACTCACTGCATATACACTTTGGTGGATCTAGAAAGCAAGAAATGTGTGGACTTTCAAAAATCTTTGGAGATCTGAGCATAACTTGGTCAACAAAGCTGTGGCAGAGTGGTTGCTGTTTTGTGAAGCTGTGAGGATGTCTTCAGCTACTTAATCTAGTGTATTTTCCTTCTTTTGTTTCTTTTTCTGGGTTCTTTGTACAGTGATGTATATTAGTTATTTCTGGGTTTGGCTTTTCTGTTGCCTTTGGCTAGGTCCTTCGGGTTCAGTGGTCAGTTGCTTTTATTAGTTGCCTTGTTGTACCGGGGAATGAAGCTCGAGCCACCGAGCTCTGTGTGTTGGTCACTGTCGGTGGTAAGGGTTTCATTCTCTTCTTTCCTTATTTTGTCTAGGGCACTTCTGTGAAGTGTTTCCTCATCGTAACTTTGGGTTGTTTGTAGGCTTTGTAGCCATCGGTGTAATAGTTTGTGCTTGGAGATATAAATCTATCGTTTAGAAAAAAAAAAATATTAATAAATGGATTACTTAACAAATATGAGAGTCAGGACATTAATTATAGTAACTAATGAGAAATTTTTATAATTCATCAAACGGTAAACATATCAATTCTTTTAAAGAAAACACTCGCATAGATTATGATCCCCCGATAAAAGTCAAAATACTTTTTAAGAAAACCAACAAGGTAAATTAAGAACGTAGATTAGAACTCAATAAACTTAAGTTTACATAAGCGATTAAATTTCAAAGTGATAAACGTGTATTAACACTAGAATTCTACGCTGGGAATATATTGTGATAAAACATAGAGATACACATGCAGGATTTCAATTTTTTTTTTTTTTTTTTTGGGTCAAATGGTGGTATCCCGACATTCATCCGGATTTCAAGAGTCAATTTTTTCATCACATTAGCTAAAGAAACCCACAACAGAATCCTCATACACATAACACAGCCAAATGTTTTAAAACTCATGAACCCACGAAAAAAGGTTGATAAATATCCTGTAAATCAAAACAATACTCAAGACATTTCATAGTAACTCGGTCCATCATTTGATGTCCTCACTCATCATCCTCCTCGTCCTCATCATCATTTCCCGCTGCAGCATTGAGAGCATTCAACCTCTCAATCAGCTTAGCCTTTCTCTCTTCATATGTCAACTTCTTCAGGTTGAATCTGTAAAAGCATTTCAATAAATGTATTGTAATCCGATCCTAATGATCCACTAAATGACTTAACACAAAAGCAAGCTTTTCAAGACATTGAACACGGGTGACTTGAAATATTTCACCCCAACCAAAGGATCCATGAGAATTTGTGATGAATTAAAAACGAGAAAGTAATGTGTTATTGCTTTAGCATCGACCAATTGTGCAAAGCGCATCCATAAGAATTGATATAAATTATCATTAAAGATTACCATGTATATATATATAATGTATGTATATATATATATATATAAATAGATAGATGAATACTAAAAAAAAGTAACATCTAACCTTTTGTGCTCTTTAGGAGGCTGCTTTTGAGATTTCTTTTCTGTGGGGTCTGCACGAATGGCTGCATGTACCTTCTTGTACAAAGCCTCTATGTTATCAGCTTCAACACCCTTCTTGATATACTGGCTGAACACAGACTGGTACTTCTCGGGTTCATCTTCCATCAAAGTCTACAATATTCAAAATCACACAATTACTTTGACAGAGACCAGCATTGATTAATGACTTGTTATGTTGATCACCAAAAACTACGACACTAGAAGTGTATTCAAGCAATGTATAAAAATGAAATAACAGTGAAATCAAAATTTACGTTCATGTAAGCTGCAACATGGCCACCATAGATATACTTGCGGTGCACTTCAGGATCGAGTTGCTTGTTGTCCTTGTTAAATCCAGCAAACCTCTTATCACTGTGAGGAATATCGAGTCCACCATCAAGAGCTCCCTGCATCATAACATAATATTTTTTTAAAAAAAAGGAAAAAAGTAAAAGAAAGAGAACTCTGGGAACAAAAATATCCAGAGTAAGAAACATCTTTCTTGAATGACACTTCATTGTATAAATTAATAATAACTAAGGCTGCTAAGAGTGACAACAAGAAGACAAATTCGAAACATCACAATCAATTGAATGGAATGATCAGCATAATTTAGCATAGTATTCATAAAACTAATTAATGCTTAAGGATACCACATCCAAGCAGTAAGTCACATAAACCACAACTGCTAATCAAGCCTGAATGTACCTTGAGTGCACCAAAGACACGGTTCCCGGTTGTGGTTCTCAAAAGACCCACATCAAGGAGTGCACGGAAGGGCCTCCTGCTTTCAGCTGGTTCGACCGAATAATCCTCTCCGGTGGCCTGAAAAGGTATGGCAAACGTCAGTCACACTACAAACACATAGCAAACCCTAACAATCATACAAGCACACTAAAAGGCGATCAGGCATATAAATGACCTGGACACAAATGTACTTACCTCAACATTTCCTTCATACTCTTGATCCATTTCAAGCTTTTTCAGCACTCGGCGGGCCAGAAGCAGTCCAGTGCAGTAAGCTAGTACAAAGATATTATTCAATTCCTACTAACAATAAAACATAGTTTACTACAATCTTTAGCTAATAAAAAATGACAATACCAGCAGCATAGTTGGTGAGGCCAACTTCAAGGCCATAACGGGGCAGTTCATGTGCATAGGCAGCAGAAAGAACATGGTCACCAGTGATGCTAGCGGACACAACTTGAGCAATTATATCTTTGTTTGTCTAAAAATTATGTTAAGGTACAACAAACATTGGCTCAAGACGCAACCAAACAATGGTGATACATAATAACATGTAATCCATCTTAACATAATTTTAGTGATAAATAGTGAACCTCAACAGAAGAAAAATAAGTGAATCAAGTCTGGCATGCCTAAGAAGAAAGAGATAATCATAGTATGACAGGAAATAAACAAGATTAATGCATATAGCATTGCATACGAAAAAACTAATCAATGCATCAGTGCTTCCAAGATTGGAAGAAAATAATAATGCATTAGATTCAACACAAACAAAAATATCCAAAAGCAATATCGGCTTCGGGATACAAATCGCACAACAAATCTGTATTTTGGAGTGTTGTACTTGTTCTTGTCTTGATTGATGAGACGAATTCTTGCCCGGTAATCAGTCTTCCCCTCTGAGTTGGAAATTAGCAATAGTCAAAATAAGCTGTATAAATAAATAAACACAAGAAAAACAAGCCAGTTACTGGTGTTTTACGTCTCCTTCTCTTGAATTTGACTTGGAAACGCTTGAAGTAGGCGTTCGACTTCTGGGCTTTGACAAATGCCTGCAAACAACATCACCCATCATTCAAACATACTACATTAATAAACACTCCATAGTTCAAATCGTTAACAATCACGCTCCGAAAACAAAGCTATACCACAAACAGAAACTTCCTATAGGGGTGACAACATCCCGTGATACGAGAACGTTCAATAACCTCTGACTTATCCAAAAACATTTAACTCTTAGTAGCCCAGAAAAAACAGAAACAAAATCCATTTAACAGGGAGCAGTAGAATTTCAAACAGATACTATAAAATCTTCAAAAAGGAAAAACTACTGTAACAAAAATCCCGAAATATGCTAGCAAAAAGCCCGATATATGCAATAAATGAATAAAAATATAATCTTTTCGAACTACAATCACAGAGATAGGGACTTCAATACATCATTATGATATCGTGCAGCTTCGAACCATCAACTACGATTAAAACTACACAAACATATAACGAGAAGCTCGATCATATCTAAAACCCACTAAACGTGCGGTAATTCAACAAGTTATCGCAGTATTCAACAGCAGACAACGAAAAAAATGAACAATGCTAAACGGGAAAAAAAAATAAAAAAAATATTCTTATATTTTCTTCATTTTCTCACCATTGATGCGAAGCCGCTGCAGACTGAGAGAGAATTCTACAAATGTTCGAGGGAGAAAAGGCTGAGTGAGTGAGCTGCGTGAGACCTAAAATAGGGGTGAAGAAAACCCTACAAAGAGTGTAATTTGGTATTTATTGGGCCTGTCATTTGGGCTGATGAAGCCTGTTAATAGATTAAAAAAAAGTATGAAATTTTAATTTATTAAATTTTAAATATTGTAAAATTTTCCTCAATAACTAATTATGTTTCCAAATGGTTATTCGAAAAAAAAAAATTATTTTCTATTATAAAATTGTTGTGATCTCAATCTCTTTCCTATGAATGCAATTTAATAAAATTATTTTTCTTAATTTTTTGTTTCCAAAAATGGTTGTATGAATACATATCAATTATTATTTTAAATTATTTAAACCAAATACATCTTATTATATGTACATGTATCTTTTATATTGTATTTTGTATTAATAACTTAAAATTAATTACATAGTTTTAAGTCAGTATAACATAAAAAAAAATTAAATTTATTTTATATATGCATAATTAACTAATAAACTTATTAAAACTTTAAAAGTACTAATTAATTATTTTTACATACGTTAATATGTCTGTCAAGTTATCTATAATAATATGTAGAAAACTAAAATGTTATTATCTAAAATGGTATTTGTACATACGTTGGGCTTTGTGCGTCCGCGCGTGAGCTTAATTATCCTGTTGGGATCGTACACTTGGACATTTCTTTTGGGAACGTTTTCGTAGTTTTTCGTTTGTGTTTGTGTAGTTGATTTTGTGTAGTTGCGTGTTTGTTATTCTAGCGTTGCTAAACAAGCTTTAGGCGGTCTTCGGATCTATCTTATCAATCTTTCCAACATTTGGTTGTACTTTTCAACTTTTGGTTATTTTCTCTTCCCACGATATGCGGTCTTTAGTTATATAATATCGAAAAAAAAAATGTTACACAATGTGCTACTACTTTGGAAAACAATAAATCACTACTTGCAATTTGTGCATACATACTGATATATGATAATTTGTAATTATTAGCCATTGTTAAGCTATGGTTACCTAATGGATCAACTAAACAGTCTTTGCAAGATTTTCTGCATATGAAGTTTCGAAGAATACTTTATTATTGAACATGGGATACAATTACTTCTTGACAGCACTTAATGTTTACTTCAAATATAATGTCACTGTAAGTTGATTATGTTCCAGTTTAAATTGTCATGTCTTTTTATTAAGTTTTAAATCCTCATGAACATGTTACATCATGCAGGAAGTTCTGAAGATTTAGTTACAATTAGAAATTGCCTTTCTGAGAGAGCTGCATATGTAGCATCTAATCCTGAAAAATATCCTTTGGGAGGCATTATCACAGCCATTCAAAATGCTTTTCATACAACCCAATCCACCAACTCGAATGCTCGGGTCATGCCTTGCAGGAACTTCACATATGCTTCCATAAGGATTTCTCGGTAAGTTATCGATCTCTCTCCCTCCCTCTTCTCATGTATGCTCTTGTAAACATCATTTTCTATTTCTTTGCTTGTAATTTTGAGAGACGTGTTGTTTGCAGACTCGGGATTGCGCAGCTGGTGCAAACACTGAAAGTGACACAGTCAATTCGAGCAAGTCGTGCCCCAAATACATTAGCTTGCAAGAATATGTGTCACTGAGTGAGATTTCTTCACTTTTTTTCTTTTGAAAGCCATTCCACAGCAATAACAAAGTAGTTTCAAATTCTCAATATCACAAAGCATCCCCAGCTTCAAATAAACACAGCAAAAGCATCCCATTAACATAAGCATCTGATTAACGTATCCACTGCTTATTCCCCACACATTGAAAGATAATATTGCAGTCCAACTGCAAACGACTCGCGAAAATAAACTAGACACTATAGGCTATAGCTTAATCATATTTAAGTTTCGAGTAAAACGGTAAGCGAACATTGACCATTAAGTAGCCTCAGTAAACAAGCATTGTCATGCCTTCCACGGTTTCCCTTGAGTAAAGCTCATTCGCTCCTGCACACACAAGTAAAGAAAAAGAAACAACACTTAGCACTTAAAACATTTAGATCCCAGGCAACCAAAAAAAAAAAAAAAATAAGACCTTTCAGAATAAAGTAGCCAATTATCTTCAACCTCACAAGCACCCACCTTAAGGTATAACAAAATCCAACTTATGTTTTTGCATTTTCTTAGTAAGTATAACATATTGAGGTCTAGCAGTAAGAAAATAGAAACACATATCACGAGAAAATTTTTTAATTTCAAAATATAGCCAATATAAATCTCAAGATAGTTTTAGCAACTAAACCTAAGACGTTACAGAAATTTAAAGTCCAGAATCCAAGTAGTCTTCTTTGTGTCATTTCCTATATAACTCCAAACTCAATCGTGTGGCCATTGTTTTAAGAAGTTTTGATCCACACCTTTGAAAGTATATGGCCAAAATTGCAACTTGCAATAGTATATGGCCAAATTGCAACTTGTTAAATACACAAAAAAATTTGAAAAAACCAACGAGTTTATATGAATTAAACAGTCTTCTCTGCATGCAAGGACCACTACTTTTACTTTATACTCAGAGTAATGCATTTGATTAAAATCGTTATTTATATTTTGTAATGCAAAAAAATGAGGCCACGTAAATAAGTCTCTTATCCCCAAGAAAATAAGGCAAACTCAATTATGACATTATCTAAATGAGGCACGCATGTTGTCATGTAAAATATCCTCTTTGTGGCTATATATATGTTTGTTTGCCAACAGCCTAGAATATGAATCAACTCAATCACCTGCCCAAAAAAAAAAAAAACAATGGAGAATAATTATGCTTTCTTCATCTTCTCTACCCTGCTAATTATAATACTCAGCAGCACCATTAACAGTAAAACATCCTTAGCCGACACAACCGACAAAAACGCACTTGTCCAATTCAAAACTTCCATCACCTCCGACCCTTACCGTCGCTTGGCCACAAACTGGTCGATCGATACCTCTTCCTCCTCTGTTTGTCAATGGATTGGTGTTTCATGCGGCACCAAACACAATAACAGAGTCACCGGCCTTAACATTTCCGGTTTTGGCCTCAGAGGAACTCTGTCCCCACATCTTGGGAACTTGACGTTTTTAAGATACTTAGACATCAGTTATAATAATTTCACGGGGCCCATACCTCGTGAGCTGTCTCATCTGCGCCGCCTGAGGTCTATAGATATGGGATTCAACTCGTTTGCCGGACAAATACCAACCTGGTTTGGGGAGTTAACTCAACTCGAGATAATGCGTCTGAACAACAACACATTCACAGGTAGAAATCCCTAAGGACATTGGCAATTGTTATTCCCTCCAAATATTAGTTATGAACATTTTTTCCAATTTGTACTATACGTGTTCTTTGGACTTTGAAGCAACATACAGTATTTTTCGTGGTAAAATTCAACCAAAACTTGGTAAAAATAGACACCTGTATAATCAAGGTATAGGCGAGTTTGTAAATTATGAATGCTCATGAAGTTCATGTTGCATATTACTATATGTTGCAAAGTCCAAAAAACACTCATAATACAAGTTGCAGGCATTGTTTTAACTACGTCTCCTCTGATTCTGCGTGTAATATAAATTATTAATGAAATTAAACTTTTATCCTCATCACATTACTTAGCACCACCAGATATAAATGACATAATAATTTTTTCCTTACACACCAATAAAGAAAAAAAAAATATTTTGAAGAAAATGTTTCCAACTGAACCTCATGTTCCCAGAACAAAACCATTACGTTGGATATCACTAATCAATGCAAAACCATTGTTTTAAGAATAATGCAGTGGCTTTCTTATTTGATTAATGCAGTTTCACAATGATAAACTATATTACCGACAATTTTTCAGGGTCCATAC
>CACSLK010004199.1:1891825-1903008 GCA_902706635.1 Striga hermonthica
AAACTATAAAAAAATTAAAAAAACAACATCAGACAATCCATAATTCATACAACAATTCAGCCCAAGCAATCCTAAAGGAACCAATGTGGATTACGTAAACAAAAAAGTAAGAAATTCAATAAACATGTGGAATTTAATTTCAAAAGGATTTGAGAATATATAATAAAATCTTAAAAATGTCAAATCGAAAACCCAAAAAAGGGTGCAAGAGAAAGAGCATAAAACTCACGAAATTGAGGAAGATGAGATTTCACAACTTTAGTTCGGAGATAAATCACTCTCTTGCGGTCGCGTAGTATGAAAAAATCCGTGTCGATTTCGCGTATCGGAGATCTTGCCGATCCAAAACTTTCCTTTTATTTTTAATTATGTTTTTCGTTAAAAAAAAAAAAGAAACGGGGTTTTCCAAAGTTTGTGTGTAAGAAGGAATGTACTATATCAAACTTGTAAGCAGAAATTAATTTAATAAGAATAATAGGATCGGGATAATTATTAGATATAAAATTAAGAAGAATAAAAAAAATGAAAAATGATGAGGAAGAGAAAATGGAAGAGATAGTGAATGTTTTGTTGTAGTGAAACCGCCAGTCTTCCTTTTGTATTAATTTTTGAAAATGATACATTTAATTAAAAATTAATGCATAATGACGTTTGAAATATATGGTATGCATAATGTATTGGATTCTTGTAGCTTGTGCTATTTTTGCTGTCTTGCCAATTGTTTGTTGTTTTCTTGTCAGGTATAACTTCATTCATTTTTTTTTTATTTATAATTATTTTTTTTTCATTTGATGGTCCTAGAAAAAGCTTTTTGTGCGGAAGGTGCATAAATATTTTATATTTGATAAATAGATAAATTTGTTTGATATTTGATATAAAAATTATTTGATAAATAAATTTATTTTATATTTGAAATAATTTTAGTTGTTTATATTATAATTATAATGAGTAAATGTATTAATTTTTTTTTTTTTTTTTTTTTTTGGTACAATGAAGGAGGCCAAAGGCCTTAAAAGCAAAACAATGAGTAAATGTATTATTATTTAGTAATAAAGTAACATTATAAATTACTTGTTTGAAACAATTTTAGTTGTTATATTATTGTGGAGTAAATGTATTATTATTTAAAACAATTTATTTGTTTATATTATTTAGTAACAAAGTAACATTATAAAATTACTTGCGGTGGAGTAAATGTATTAGTAACAATTTTAATATTTAGTAGAATTATACAATTTTAAAATTATGAAATTACATTTATGTCCTTAAAATTGTTGTTTGAAATTAAAATTGTGGTTTGAAATAATTTTATTTGTTTATATTATAAAGAGTAAATGTATTTATTAGTAACAAAGTAATGACATTATACAATTACTTGTGGAGGACCAAACGTGTTTAGTAACAATTTTAAAATTATGAAATTACATTTAAGTCCTTAAAAGGTAGATTAGTAAAGGGTAATATGGGCATTTCAATTTTTTCAAGAAATGACTCATGCTTTTAAGGGAGTTATAGATAGATAGATATAGATATAGATGGGTCTCATTCTAATATGCCTTTAGGTACTTGCAACTGTATAAAAGTTTTGATTTATTTGATCAAGCCCATTGTTTATTACTAGTACATCACAGTCTGGAACATAATAACTACCTGGTCATATATGCCACCGTCTATAAACATACTATTGGAAACCATGTCGTATTATATATCAATATCTATTGTCTCGAAATAATGGACAATGCATATTGTTGACGACTTGTAGTGTCAGCCACAAATTTGGCTTTAATCCTCTGCAGGGTAGCTGCTGTTTCCATCATGTTAATCCTTTCATCGGGCATATCAACCAAACATCTCATTGCCAAACCAAAGATGGAAGAGACACATTCTTCCCTTGCATGAAAATGTTGATCGTCACTTGCTAGCAAATCAGTGCCCATGATTTTAGCTACTGCATTTTCTCGTAAAGCTTCAAGTACCCACTCCTTCATGCTCATCTTTTCATTGAAAATATCATCAGTCGGCTTCTTGCTCGTGAACATTTCCAGCAACAGTATGCCATAGCTATAAACGTCTGCACTTGTTGACACTCTGCCTCCTGATCCATACTCTAATTGTATCACAAGCACGACATTATCATTGGGTTAGTTTAGATTTTTTCAATTTAAATAAACGATTAAGATGGGAATGATTTTTTAAATTTAGTAAAGAGTAGATACGTTAAATTTGAAAAAGAAAAACTTTCTAAGTGACCTATTATGTAAAATAATATAGAATGAAAAACAGAAAAGTACGAAAAAAGATAATAAATAAGGAAATAAGATATTCAACATTAATAATGTCACCTGGTGCGGCATAACCAATTGTCCCCAAGGTTTTCGTAAGAACAATATTCTCTCCATCATCAAAGAGCTTGCCGATCCCAAAATCACAAAGGTGGGCAACCATATCCTCATCAAGCAATACATTACTCGGCTTTATATCACAATGCACGACCGGGAATGTCTGGCCATGATGGAGGTATTCCAAGGCTAATGCAACATCTATTGCAATTTGCAGCCTTGATATCAAATCCAAGACACAGTTTTCCAAGTGCAACCATTTCTCGAGGCTGCCATTTGGCATGAACCCGAGAATCAAAGCTTTGAATTCTGTGTTGCTACAACAACCAATTATTTGGACCAAGTTTCTGTGTCGAATGCTGCTAAGTATTTCACATTCCGTATCAAAACTGCGGATAGCTCTTTCTAATTGAGAGTTGAAGACTTTCACTGCAACATTTAGTCCATCAGAAAGCACCCCTTTGAAAACCGAACCAAAGCTGCCATTTCCAAGTAAGTTTGTTTCGCTGAAGTTGTCAGTTCCCCTAACAAGTTCTATGTATGAGATTCTTCTCCAAGTAACACCAAGCGGAACATCATCAGTAGGAGCAAGCCCTCTTTTTGGTTTTCGTGTCCTCACAAACACAAATAGTATTATGGCTGTTAATACGATAATTGAAATGAATGGAGGCACAATATACTTCATCAGCCGACCAACTTTCTTCAGTCTAGAGTTCTTGAGATTATTCCCAATGCAGGGAGGCACTTGAAATCTTTGATCTCCACAAAGAGCAGAGTTGTGAAGAAAAGATTGAGCACTAATGTTAACAAAAGGGCCACCTGTGGGAATCATTCCTTCCAATTTGTTGTAAGACACATTAAAGTATTGAAGGAATTTGAGGCCCTCTAAGGACTCTGGGATCAGCCCCGAAAGATTATTGTTCGATAAATCCAATTCCCTCAAGGCTCTGATATTCCCCAGTGATGGGGGAATGGATCTTTCAAATTTGTTATCCGACAAATTTAGAAACGTTAATGATTCGCAACCATCGATTGATCTTGGAATGTCTCCGGTAAGTTGATTATAGGACAAATCTAGTTGATTTAGTTGTCTCAAACCTGAAATTTCATATGGAAGTTGACCACTCAAACGGTTTGAGGACAAGTTGAGATACAAAAGGTCCTTCAAGTTCCAGAAGTTGAGAGGTATGCTGGAATTCAACTTGTTGAAACCTAAGTAGATAATTCTTAGGGATTTAAGCTCACCGAAGCATTCAGGTATGGGACCTGTGAGGATATTTTCATCAAGGTACAATTCGCCAATATTAGTCAGTCCACAAATATCCTTAGGGATCAACCCATGCAGTTGATTGGCATAAAGATATAATCTTTGAAGTCGATTTAATTTCCCTAATGTTGGTGGTATAACTCCTGTGATTTGATTTTCTCTTAAATCTAAAAGTTGCAGACCAATCAGTTTTCCGATGGCAGAAGGAATAACTCCATTAAGGTTACAGCCACGTGCCTGGAAATTTGTAAGAGATTTTGATAAATTCCCAATGGAATCAGGGAGGATGTCGTTAAGTGGGTTGGACGAAATCTCTAAATCCTCCAAAAACTGGCAATTAGCTAATGAAGAGATAAATCCTAATCCACTGAGAGAATTACTCCAAATGTAAAGGCTACGTAAGAGGCTTAAGCTGCCCAAGTTGGGTATGGTGCCACTGAATGAGTTATTTGACAATTCCAATGTATCTAAATTAGAAGCATTGGTGATCGAAATCGGAATCTCCCCATTGAGTTCATTGCTCGACAAATGCAATTCTATTAGATTTGTAAGAGAGAGCTCGGGAGAGAGGGGAAGAATTCCATAGAAACGATTAAATGAAAGATTTAAAATCTTCAAAGTTGATATGTTGAAGATCCATGGTGGGATTGATCCAGACAATTGATTGTTGCCCACGTGGAATGCCTCAAGGAATGCCAACTTATTTAGCTCTTCTGGTATGCTACCTGTTATTGTACATCACAATCATAATTACTTTAGTACTATTCCTCCCGCTTGCATGTTTGATAAAGTAATAATTATATTCCTCCCGCACTTGACATTTCCTAATTTTGTGAAATGGGACGAAAATTGCAGTTTATCATAATTAATTAAGGCTACTACATCATTGTTAATAGTGAATGCTAAACCCATAAATTGGTATTATATTGGCTATTTTGAGAACATATAATAGTGTAGGGTATAATTATTTTGTGTCATTGTCTAAAGACATGGTGAATTAGCGTCAAACCAAACGAAAATAGCTCATACCTGTCAAATGGTTTCGAGAAAGGCTTATTTTCTTCAAGGCAGTACAATTTCCAATTTCCTTTGGTATTGACCCTGTAAATTTATTTAAAAAAAAAAACATGATTAAGTGAAAGAAAAAAAGAAAAATGTACTTGAGAAATCTAAATTATAGAAATCAATATGTCCAACGGTGGATGTTTATTCATGATTTATTTTGTTGATATCTACAATTCATCTATTTCTTTTAATTAATTAAAAAAAAAAAGAATTAATGACCAAAGGAAATATATATTCCTCCACGTGCACTACACTTGTCATTTCCTAATTTTGTGAAATGGGGTGAAAATTGAAATTTATGATAATTGTCAATTTTCTTTTTGACCCGGACCGGCCATTGTAAAATCAAATTTTAGTGAATGCTAAAACCATAAATAGGTAAATGTTTATGGTTTTTTTTTTTATACAAGACTCTGATACTACAGCTAAGCGAATGTATCCGTCGACGAGACAAACATTTATTTGTCAGTCGAGACGTGATTTTCCAAGAAGACAGAAACGACGTTGTCACGTCGTTAGATCACGATCTGATGAGGATGAGACACGCCAGCCGCATCATGTTGTAACCACATACCCGCCCCCTAGGAGGGCTATCGAACCGGTGTAAACCACTCGACCCCTTAGTCGCCGAAGATGCCATAAAATCAGCCACGAAGTTAGACTCGCGATAACCATGAACAAGCACAGTCCTTTATGAACGACCCAGCAAGTCCTGAATAGCCCGAATAATCCCCCCATGCAGCCCATTGGTTTCCTCACGGTGAACCATCTCTATAATACCTTTGTTATCGACTTCTAATATGACATCACGGGCCCCAATATTCGGATTACGCCAACTGGAGGCCCTGTAGCAAACCCCATAACTCAGCACCAACAATGGTGCAATAACCAATATTCATCATAAATCTACTGACCCACTTCCCGAGATGATCCCGGATTTCGCCCCCCGCACTAGCCATTCCCGACGACTAGCCATTCCCGACGACGGACTATAACTTCCATCTGTATTCACCTTTTAAACCCCCTCAGGCGAGACAACCAAGAGATCCACCTCGTCTCACGAAGAGCACTCACCCCGAGCATGTGGTTTTCCATCAGAGATCCTCGCATTTGACAAGAATAATACGAAATCTCACGCACCCGACTTTCCAAACTCATCTCGGTCCCGTCGAAGACCGCGAGATTTCTCCATTGCCATAAACGCCAGGCGGTAAGTCCAAACATAGACACCCAGACCCCCACTCCGGGGAAGAGCCGACCCGATAGGTTCTGTAAAAACCAAACTCGAAGCTCGAGAGAAAAGAAACTCCACCACTGGGCCTGTGAAACTAACCTTTGCCATGTTTGCCTAGCCACCTCACAGTCGCGTAGGACATGCAACGTGGACTCCACCGCCTCCGCACACACTGTACACGCCGATGAGTTGGCCATGTGGCGATGCAGCCGAACCTTATTGGTAGACGATAGGGTATATTTATTTTGTCATTAATTTGCTAAAGTGGTTAATCAAACGTCATAATTATTTTTTCAGGGGAATTAGCATGAAACTAAACAAAAATAACTCATACCTGTCAAATAGTTGCCCGGAAGGTCTATTTCCTTCAAATACGTACAATTTCCAATTTGCTTTGGTATTGGACAGAAAATGTTGAGAAGGGTGTAAGCTAGTGACACGCATTGCATATTATTATGTGATGTTCTTATGCGGAGTTATAAGGTGGTCACCCTTATAAAAACCGTAGTGCTTTAATAAAAATTGTGGGTTCCTTGCTTAAATTCCTTGCTTAAAATTGTGGTGCAAAGTAGCGGGGTTGACTACAGTGATTGTTACAAATTGAAACCCACAATGTATAATACGACATGTGTTCTTGCAAAAATTGAAGTTGTGGTTTGCACTACACTGTGTATATACATATATCCCTTTATCGTATATTCCTTGAGGAAGTTTGAATCTCAAAGTTGGTCTCTGATTGTCATCGTCAATCTTGTTTAAGTTGAGAAGGAAAAGATTATATGAATCTAGTGTATTTCGTGTGCGATTTTGTTTTATCTCATCCTTAGACATTATTGCATATGATTTCCTTATTGAATTTGAATTATTTAGGTTTAAAATTTTGTGTGGAATATGTAATTAAGGATAAAATCTGATTTCCTTCCTAATTTTCAAATATTGTGGGTAGTTATTTGGGTGGGAAGTTCATTGTGTTTGAAATTTAGTTTTTGGAGGGATTGGTTACCGATTAACCTCCCAACCTTCTTTCTCTCTCTTCCTTGAACCCAAAAAAATTGCTTTATGTAGTTTTCAATGTCAGAACTTTTTAAACTCACGTATCTTTTTTCCTTCTTTCATTATAACTCAAATTCTTTTCTCTCTTTCATTCTCTCGTCTCTTCTTAGCCGATCAAAACCCTAATTTTCAAAGTTTTCTATCATCATCTTCTTCTCATGGCTGGAAGCAAAGACAATTCCAAGAAGCGGCATAAGAAACACAAGGAAAAGAGGATTAAGCGCTGCCGACTCTCTATCACTGCAAGTTCTCCGCGTGAGTCCCCACCACCAGCTAAATCTCCGTCTCGTGAATCCTCTCCTTCGGAAAAATCCCCTTCTTCTACTACAACTCTATCTGGTTCTCCAATCAAATCTGATGCCCTCGCCAAATCTTATGAGCCCTCTCCTTTGTCCACAAACGTTCCTGGTTTGTCAGGTTTTGCAGAAGTTCCTGTAGTCCAAACTCAGGGGGAGTCCTCCACAATTTTAACTCATGTCACCAAGTCAGCCACAAAGACAACCACCACTTAAGGCGAAAAGGACGACACTGCTGCAACCCTTGTTGAAGTTCATTCCGATCAGCCCACACCTCTATCGAGGCCACCTGTTCGACGTTCTACTCGCCGCAAAGGAAAAGAATCTATTGATGAGCCCCATGTTCCTCCTGAACCCGTAGATGATACCTACAATCTCGAGAACACTTTCACAAATAGGTTCTACACTAAGGCCACTCATGATCGCTTTTTGAACCTTGGGTCTTATACTTTCTGGGCTGAGCATCCAGTAGAAGGTGGTAAGTATGCTGATCTTGGTATACTTCGTATGATTGAGTCGGTAGGTCTGTCTAAAATTGTCTCCAATATTCAGCCATTTTGTGGTCAGCTTGTGAAAGAATTCTATGCCAATTTGACTCCTGCTGTTTTTGTTTCTGATAGTCCTCGTTTCTATAAGTTGTTTCTTCGCAATTGTGTGATTGATGTGTCTCCTGCCTTGTTGAATGCCCATCTTGGTTTACCCTCTGATATTGATAATTCTTCCCTCACTGAGATTGATCTTGACGCCATGACCAAGGTTCTTACCTCTGGTCAGTTGGACACTTGGCCTGGTTTCAACCTTCCTGTCAGCTCCCTTTGCTTGGTTGTCAATCTTTTGCATAAGATTGGAGTTAGTAATTGGACCTCTACTTCAAACAAAACTCTTCTCACCGAGTTGCAGTGCAAGGTTATTTACTGGGTCATGATAGGGAAGGTTTTCAGTTTCGGAGATATCGTTTTTGATATTCTTCAATCTTCTGTTGCCAATGTAGACCCTCGCAAGTCCCATCCCTTCTCTTGTTTGATTTGGTCCTTTCTAGCTGGCCACAACTTCTCTGCCAATCCTCGCTATCAAGATACTCTTGTAGGCCCTGGCAAGCCGCTCACTGTGAGCGCCCGCACGCTCAATGATAAGGGTTTATCTAAGGGCACTAAGGAACTTGCCCCTTCCTTGGTCCCTAAGAACTGGGATGAGTTTGTGACTTAGCAGCTTGGCGAATGGAATGAGTAGCTAAGAAGGTTGCAGCTTAGCAAGCCTACCTTCGACAAGTACTTCAGGCCATTAAAGGATCCAAGCACAAGAACTCGGGGACAGGCCCTTCGGCATCCCGTAGTTCGAAAAAGGGGGAGAAAAGTGCTAAGAAGGATGAGGATTCGGACTCTTGGGGTGACTCAACGGATGATGCCATTGAGAACTATGTTGTTGGGAATTAGCTTGTTTGAGTGTTTGCTTTTGAGTGATGTAGGGAGGTCTTGATGTATCAAAGAACCTCATATTTCTTTTGTTTTTGTGATGTGTTGATATTTGCTACTGGCTGTGATTGTTTTGATGAACTCATGTTGGTTGGTATGAATGGTAGTTTGTTTGTTTGATCTATTTGTTTTATATGGCTGCTTGCAGGAACTAAGGGGGAGAACTATGTTTGTTCACAATCATCATTTTCTCAGATTAATTGGACTAAGCCCTTGATGTGGCTTTACTGTCTGGTGCTTGTTGTTCTCACTTTTCAGGAAATCTTTAAGTTTGTTGTTTTCGAATTAGATGCCAAAGAGGGAGATAGAAAGATATTTTTGCTTGGCATTAGTTCGCACCCAACGAACTTTTCGAAGCGAAATTCAGTCTTGGTGTAATTGACCTTTGCCAGACTTTCCAATTGAACACGATGCGCCCTTTCGCTACTTTGATACGTTAGGCTCAGCATGTTCGAACAAGCACCTGGAACCACAGATAAAGGGGAAGACTTTTATTTATATTATTTCCTTACTTTGATTATTTATATACTCATATAGAAGATTGCATAGATCTTATTATGGTATCCTTTATTGTAGGGAATCGAATTCTATGGCGAAAATGAAAGAGAGACATGCATGAGTAGGAGATCTTGGAGAGAGAAATAAGAAGATCCACACTTACCAAAACACATGCTACAAATAAGGAAGGAAATGTCAAGAAGGAGTCATATTACTTGGAGAAGACTCCACGCCTAAAATGATATATAAATACCCTATGTGAAGATCGAAAGAGGCTGCTGCTGATATTCACTTACCCTAGTATTATTCGAGCTTCAATTTTTTTTTGTATTCTTTGTTTACAGTTCAGTTGCCTGCTTCTTACATGTGCCAAAATTGAAGCTGTTTTGTTTTGCTTTTCTTTGTTTTCCTCAAACACTTTCATATAGCACACTTAAGGATTAAGTGTAAGTAAAAAAGTCCACGGAACGTGGCCGAAAAAATAGTTGATAGGATCGTGAATAGTTGTGGCTACACTAGAAAGGAGTTCAAGTCTTGTAAGTCCAAACTATGTCATTGTACGATTTATCAATGAAAGAGCTCTGAGAGGAAGTAGGACGCTTCCCTGAAGAGTTGTTTAAATCTTCGGTTTATTGCTTCCACATTTATAATTTCTGAGCACGTTCGTACTACATTTCGCTCACTCGTAATTAAATATACGTTTCAGGTATTTTCAGGTAATGTGTGATGATTTCAAAAAATAATTTAGCCCCTCGACAGAAATACATGTAACCAAGATTTTGGAATGTGAACTTTTATTTAGAGATAAAATTCATTCCCACCTCGTGGGGCGATGCATCAATGGAGTAGGCACCAATATGTCTAGAGACAGAGGAATGTAAGAGTTTATACAATGATAAAAAAATATCAGCAATTTTACTGACATAGTTATTTCATAAAGGTATTTATGCATTGTTAGTAGAAATACCTTATTATAAAGATTATACGATCATGAAATTTGACTATGTATTGGGTCGGAATGTTTCTTAAGTGTTTGAATAAAATTGGCGTTTTACCAAATAAATTAAAAGGAATTTTGTAACAGTATTGATGTATTGGATTCCAACGAGTATGCATGTTTCTTATGAGAACGTCAAAATCAAAATGAAAAAAAATCTTAGTGTTTTTTATTAGTGATTTATTTTTTTATATATTTTTGTTGGAGGTTGTAAAACGTTATTTAACTTTTTTTATATTAGGACATCATTACGTTAATTTTTTAAAAAAAAATCACGTTCATTTGTTCTATATTTAATTTCATTCTTACAATGATATGTTTAATAACTAGTTAAATTACTTTTACAAACTTACTTAGCGAAAATTATTCGACACCACGTGCATTGCACGTACAATTTAGTTGTACAAAATAATGTTATATATTGTAATTAAAACTTGAGAAATTATTTAAAAAAAATCCCAAGTTCCTGAGCTCCGATCTTATATATATTTGGTGGATAAATATATTCCCTTGCCCACGGTGGATAAATAAATCCCAAATTTAATTGAAAAACGTATTCTCAGAATACGTTTTTCATATAAAACAAACTAGTGGGCAGGTCTGATTTGGTGGAATCCCAAGCTTTGTGCACTTGTATATATCTATATATATATAATTTCTGGCATGTAGCATTTAATAAAACCTATTTAATAAAACCTCTAAAAATTTCCCTCCATTTTCGGTTACAAATTTTGTCATTAATATTTTTTACTTCACACATTAATACATCTTAATGAGTGTAATCATGTATGTTTCTATTATATTATATAATAGTTATTGCTAATATCAACTAATAATAATTCACAATAAATATAAATTACATAATTAGAAACAATTGTTTCAAGTTATGTATTTTAACATCAATATTATCTTTTTCTTTTGTATCTCATAAAAAAATTTCTTTAAAAACAATTAGTAAATTG
>CACSLK010004199.1:1995851-2007313 GCA_902706635.1 Striga hermonthica
AGTGTGCATGCAAAAGTATATTACAAGGGGGTATGGCGCAATTTTTAAAATACAGGGGGAAAACGCGCAGATTTAGTATATTACAGGGGGGTTTGGTGCAATTTACCCCCTTTTTATATGTATATAGATATAGATTAATGTTTGAGAGGACTACAAAAAATTGCTATATTACAATGAAAAATTCAACGGTAATCTACTGAAAATTTCAACGAATATATAATAAATATTGCTTTAATTGGAAAATTTCATCGGCTATTCCAACATATTTCAAGTTAAATTACATGAACTTTAGTGAATTTAAAGATGTCAATTACCTGAATTTCTATTGGAATTTTTTTTGGACCATATTTCAATAGTTGGAAAAATTGTCATTGCTATTGTGCAAAAACTCAATGAAAGTTCCCTTGGAAAGCTAATTGCAGTGATAGCTCCAAAATAATTTCATATTGTGGGTATTATTTATTTAATAGAAAAAAATATATCATCAAAATAACATGTCATTGTAATTTATAAATTATACTTTACATAATCTATCACCTTTCTCATTTGTAATACATTTTAATAAATCTATACAGTCACAATAAAGTAA
Organism: Striga hermonthica; assembly: GCA_902706635.1. NCBI lineage: Eukaryota > Viridiplantae > Streptophyta > Magnoliopsida > Lamiales > Orobanchaceae > Striga > Striga hermonthica. The sequence goes on from CACSLK010004199.1 coordinate 1,996,441, forward strand.
AATATATTTAGGAAACCAAAAGACATGATTTTCTCTATTCAACATAAAAAAATCGTTACATTCTTGTTGTAATTTTCATTGGAATTTTCTCATTTCTTGCAGTAAAAGTAGGACTCCAAATCTATAAAAAAATTGCATTATATATAATATTATGTGCAACTATTATTATGAAAATTTTTGATATGATAGAAAATATAACACATTCAATGTAATTAGCGTTTAATTTATGATAATAAATAACTTTTTTTTTTTCAAAGCAAACAAGATACTTTAAAATGTCCTTAATTATTTTATTAGTATTGTAATAACTAAATAATGAGTAAGAATGATGAGACAACTTATAGCTCTCATTAAATCCAAAAGTAAAAATACTGATAAAATTACTTAATGTACAATATCAATTAGAGCTGACTAATGAGAAATATAAAACATACTTAAAATATACATATATTTTAATTGGAATATCTTTAAAAGTGGGTGTGTTAATCTTAAAATTATTTAGTTAACAAATTTATTACTTTCTATCTTTATTTTTTTTTTTTAATTTTGAAATACTTCATATTTTCTATTTGTTACCCTTTTTATATGTAAATTATCACATCATTTCTTTCAATGATATTTGAGTTGGTCAATATATTGCAAATAAAATAAAAATAATATATTATTTATATCGATATAAAATATTATATATATAAGTACTAAATTAAAATAATAAATTGATCTAAAAGTATACTGTATGATAAATTTTATATTCAATTTACATCAATTTTATTAAGTATAAAAATCATAAGATAAACTTGTGGTATATTTTTCTTACATAGATTTGGAACAACTCATAATAAAAATAAAAAAAAGTAAAAAAATAGATGTAAACTTATAACTATTCCCACGTTTTGGCTAGAGCACCCAAATCCGATATATATTTGACACAGTTTGTCTTAAGCGTTTTGCCAAATGAATTAAGAGAAATTTCGCAATAGTATTGATGTATTGGACTCCAACGAGTATGAATATTTCTTATGAGAACGTTAAAACCAAATTTTGAGTGAAGATGAAAATATGGCATACGAATTAAAAAACGAAAAAAGTAAACAACACAAGATTTACGTGGTTCGGCAATGTGTCTACGTCCACGGCTGCTGAAGGATCTTTGTTATTCTCAATAGTCACAAATACATCAATACACCATGTATTTATACTATAACCCTACAAGGTATTAATTTACTTAAATACCCCGTACCGTACCGCGGGGGCTCCGCCCCCGCACCCCCGGCCCTACTAATCGACCCAACCCAATCCTGCCTCCTTCCTTTGTCAATTTATGAGTCATATCAACAAATCTCCACTTTGGCGAATATATCACCTCCTTAGGAGAACACAATAGCGAGCACCTCTGCGAGACACACCAATCAGGCCGAGGGTATCATGCAACTCTAGCATGCAGAAACATTCAACAAATCCAAGCAATGCTTGAATTTGTCAGAAGTAATAGTCTTAGTCAACATGTCAGCAACATTCTCTTCAATATAAACTTTCTCCAACTGAATATCACCAGAAGCAATCCATTCCATAATCTTGTGGAACCTCACATCAATATGCTTCATCCTAGCATGATATATCTGATTCTTAGCCAAATGAATGGTACTCTGACTGTCACAATGTACTAGAACTCCACCTTGCTGAATACCCAACTCTCTAACCAATCCAGCAAGCCACACTGCTTCATTTGCCGCTTCAGCCAAAGCAATATACTCAGCTTCAGTTGTAGATAGAGCAACTATAGGTTGAGTATTCGACCTCCAACAAATAGGCCCTCCACCAAAAGTGAAGACATACCCAGTGGTAGATCTCCTATTATCCAAGTCTCCAGCATAATCAGAATCCACATATCCTACAACCAAAGGATCCAACCGCTGATCTCCAAACACAATACCATGTCCCACAGTACCTTTCAAATATCTGAAAATCCATTTGACTGCCTCCCAATGTTGTTTACCCAGCCTAGACATATACTTGCAAACTTGACCAACAGCATGAGCTAAATCAGGACGAGTAAATACCATGGCATACATCAGACATCCAACAGCACTGGCAGAAGGTATCTCCACCATATCTGAGTCTCCTTGTCCGACTTGGGGCACTGATCAACAAAAAGCTTGAAGTGGTTTGCTAATAGAGTGCTCACAGGTTCTGCTTCATTCATCCCAAACCTCTGTAGCACCTTCTCCACATAACCCTTCTGAGATAACCACAGCTTCTTTGATCCTCTATCCCTGTGAATCTCCATCCCAAGAATCTTCTTCGCAACCCCCAAATGCTTCATCTCAAATTCCTGACTCAAAAGGCTTTTCAGATAAACAATATCACGCATATTCTTGGAAGCAATAAGCATGTCATCAACATAAAGTAACAGAAAAATCATAGAACCATCACCAAGGCTCTTAGTGTAAACACAACAATTGAACTCACACAGCTTGTAGACAATCTTCAGCATATACGAATCAAACCGTATATTCCACTGCCGTGATGCTTGCTTCAAGCCATACAAGGATTTTTTCAACCTGCAAAATAAATGCTTCTTCCCTGGTTGAAGAAAACGCTCTGGCTGCTGCATGTAAATAGGCTCTGCGAGATCACCATGCAAGAAAGCAGTCTTCACATCCATCTGCTCCAAATGCAAATCCAAACTAGCCACCAATGCAAGTACAGCCCTGAACGAAGTATGTCTAACCACAAGAGAAAATGTCTCATCATAGTCAATCCCCTTTTGCTGTGAGTATCCTTTAGCCACCAGTCGAGCCTTGATCCTTTCCTCTCCTTTTTATGTTACCGATGACTTCCTTGTGTAAATCCACCTACAACCAATAGCTTTCTTCCCTTTGGGAAGAACATCCAACTCCCATGTCTGATTCTTATGTACGGAATTCATCTCTTCTTCCATGGCAGCCTTCCATCTATCATTATTGTCACAAGAAACAGCCTCCTGGAAAGTACATGGATCCACGCTAGTGATCGTAAGAGCAAATGCGACCATATCCTCATAACCAAACCTGATCAGAGCTTGTATATTGGTACGCCTCACTCTTTCCCGAGCTAACTTGTAGCTCTCTGGCAAATCAATTGGGCCAGAAACATCATGATCAACATCATCAGGTGCAGAACTCAAACTCTCCCCCTTATCAAGAACTGCTGGCACATGTTCTAACTCCACTTGTACCTTATTTGCATCTGATCCCAACATAGACTGTTCATCAAACACTGCATCTCTACTAATCACTGTCTTCTTCTCAACTGGATCCCAAAACTTGTATCCCTTCACACCTTTCTTATAGCCCAGAAAAGTGCACTTCTTTGATTTAGCATCAAGTTTTGACCTCTCATCAGCAAGAATATGAACATAAGCAGGACAACCAAAAATCTTCAGATGATCAAAACTAACATCATTACCTATCCATACTTCTTCTGCAACTTTGCCATCCAAAGATGCACATGGTGATCTGTTAATCAAATAACAATCCATACTTACAGCCTCAGCCCATAAACTCTTTGGCAAACCTGCATTCAGTCTTAAACACCTCGCCCTCTCAGCCAGTGTTCGATTCATCCTCTCAAAAACACCATTCTGCTGTGGCGTTTTACGCACTGTAAAATGCCTTTGAATGCCATGCTCCTCACAAAACTTTTGGAACTGTGAATCTGTGTACTCTGTACCATTATCAGACCTTAAATACTTGATCTTCCTACCAGTCTGGTTCTCCACCTCAGCCTTCCATAGCTTGAATTTAGCAATAACATCAGATTTATGCTTCATGAAATACACCCAAACTTTCTTCGAAAAATCATCAATAAAGGTCACATAGTACACAGAACCACCAATCGATGTCACTCTAGTAGGACCCCACACATCTGAATGTACATAATCCAGAATTCTTTTTGTCTTCTTCATCTTAATCTTGAAACTGACTTTTGTCTGCTTTCCCAGAACACAAAACTTGCAGAAATTGAGTTTGCAAGTTTTAACACCATGCAGAAGCCCCTTCTTATGCAGTTCAGTCATGCCATGTTCACTAAGATGTCCAAGACGCATGTGCCATAATTTCGTGCTATCTTCACACGACTCCACCGAATGGACTCCACCTACAACTGTACTTCCCAACAGTTTGTAAATGTTCCCTGCAGTGATCTTCCCCTTCATCACAGTCAAGGCACCCTTCACAATCTTAATGGTTTTCCTATCCTCATCAGCCTTGGGAATGAAACCATTTTTATGCAAAGTACCCAAAGAAATCAAATTCTTCTTCAACTCAGGGATATGTCTCACATCACATAATGTCCTAACAGTTCCATCATACATCCTGATTTTGACATCTCCAATACCGACAATACCGCAACATCTATCATCACCAAGAAAAACAGAACCTCAGTTGCCTGGTTTATAAGTAGCAAACCACTCTCTTTTAGGCGTTATATGATATGAACATCCAGAATCGAGAATCCAGGCATCATCATACTGCGTAGTCGAAATAGATAACATATCTCCATCACTGCAATCGGATTCCTCATTTTGTACCACATTCGCAGACTTGGATGACATATCAACAGTCCGTTTCTTCCACTTTGGGCAATCCCGTTTAAAGTGCCCTTTGTTCCTTGCACTTATAACACGTCACAGTTTTCCTCCCTTGCGATTTGTCTCGTGACTTGGATCTGAAATTCCGATTTCCTGAATTATCTCGCCCATGTCTTCTTCCACGATCCTGGTTACCCTTCACATATAAGCTGTCACTTTGAGAAGATGACTCTCCAGATTTCTGTTTCCGCTGGTTGTGAGCCAACAACGCTGAAGTAATCTCCTCAGTCTTGATCGTTTCTTTCCCATATGTAAGGGTAGTCACCATATGTTCGTAAGAAGGAGGTAACGAACACAGTAAGATCATCGCCTTATCTTCATCTTCAATCTTGACTTCGAGTGAAGCCAAATCCGTGAAAACCTGATTGAAGATATTCACATGTTGCCCTAAATCGGTCCCCTCCTGCATCTTCAGCCCGTATAACCTTTGCTTTAGATACAGTTTTGTCGTTAGGGTTTTCGACATAAACTGCGATTCCAGTTTCTTCCAGATCTCATCCGCCGATTTGAGATGCATAACGTGATACATAACTTCATCTGCAAGGCACAACTGAATCGTCCCGGCCGCCCGTTCCTGCAGATCTTGCCAATCATCGTCTTCCATCCCCTTTGGATTTTCTGCGCGCAGCCTTTTCTGAATTCCTTGTTGCGCCAATAAATCTTTTACTCTCGTCTGCCATAATCCGAAATTGCCATGACCATCAAATTTCGAGACCTCGAATTTTGATCCTCCCGTCATCTCCGTCGCCCAATCAACCAGGTTCTGGTACCACTTGTTGAGTGAAGATGACAATATGACATACGAATTAAAAAATGAAAAAAAGTAAACAACACAAGATTTACGTGGTTCGGCAATGTGCCTACGTCCACGGTTGCTGAGGGATCTTTGTTATTCTCAATAGTCTCAAATAAATCAATACACCATGTATTTATACTATAACCCTACAAGGTATTAATTTACTTAAATACCTCGTACCGTACCGCAGGGGCTCTGCCCCCGCACCCGGCCCAACTAATCGACCCAGCCCAATCCTGCTTCCTTCCTTTGTCAATATATGAGTCATATCTACACCAAAATAGAAGAAAATTAGTGTTTTTTTTATTTGTTTTATATATATATATATTTGTTGGGGGTTGTAAAACGTTATTTCACTATTTCTATATTAGGACATCAATTCGTTAATTCTAAATAAATAAAAAAATCACATATGAATTCATTTGTTCTATATTTTGTTTCATTTCTGCAATTATATGTTTAATAAATAAATTAATTTATTTTACAAACTTATTCAACAAAAATCATTCGGCACCACGTGCATTGCACGTGCACTTTACTAGTGTATATATATATATATCAATCAGATTATAACACCTTTGTTCCAGCAGATCAGTCAATTCGACTAATAATTAGCATTTGTACATTTTTAGTCAAATTTTATTCTCCTTTTGACCGTTTAACTTTGTGTGTGTGTGTGTGTGTGTGTGTGTGTGTGTGTGAGTTTAGTTTAACTAGAAAGTGAGAACTTTTAGTTTAACTAGAAAGTGAGAGCTTGATATTTGGACCGACGTCATTAATCAGGCTCGTAGAATCTAACTGGGCAACTCATCATTTACATTGTTAACTTGGTCAACCATACCGAAAGAAACACCATACATCACGCCGCCGAACTAAGTAATTAGTAATTAGTAATTAATTTATGAGAATAAATTATTAATTGTAACTAGTAATTAATTTATGAGAATAAATTATTAATGAGTAGTAATAGAAATAGGCAACTTTTATTTATTATTGATTGAATAATTGTAACTCTTTTAGACCATACATCATCATCATCATCATCATCATAAAATCATTGATGAATTATATATATAAGTTCAATTAATGAGTGGACTTGAGAGAAATAGTATATATCAATATTGTTTAGTTCGGGCAAAGTAAGCCAATGGCCCAACAATGGCTGCATTTATGTAAGTAGCCGGCTCCGATTGGGTTGCGTCCTCCCTCTGGTCCTTATACTGGTCGTTCGAGTCGGGACCTCCCACAATGGCACCGGTCAAAATGTTTGGGTTGTCACTCGACGAGTGAAAATACTGTTCCATCCCATCATCACATCCAATGTGCGTTGGATTATGTTTGTCGAATTGCGGCATAGAAGATCCCCTGTGGTGGATCTTTTTCGGAAAATTTGTACCATAACCGACCATATACGACATTTTCATCGGATTGTCGCCTAATATATAGTCCACCTGCACCATCATCATCATTGTATACAATCCATTTACCAAGCACAGGATACAGTTGAAACTAATGACTAACTATAAAAACAAATTACACTACATATATATACTTGTGTTTTGGCTAGGTTCCGGAGATAGGCCGGAGTGACTGTGTGGAAACTTCCGCACTCGAAAGTGTGGCCAGAGGCCGCCATGTATTTCGCGTATGTAGTAAGCAACAAGGTTGCAGAAGTTACATACTGCAGATTGCTTGAACCAAGCCTATACATCAAACGTCCTGCATTTATTTGAATTCAAAGTAATGAAATCGACTTAACAACTCTTTTAAATTAACCACATGTATCATGATGTATATATATATATGCATCTGAATTAATTAAGGCGGTGGACTGACCGACCGACCGACCAACCTGGTGTGTATGGCACAGTCGATGATGGAGAATTAGGCATTATCTTGCACATGTAGGCTTCTGCTCTCTCACTGTACCGCACAAATTTCTCATCCTTACTTACCAAATAACGCTGCAAAAATTATTAAGTGAAGAGGTAGCTAGCGTGAGTTTTTACTAGTATTCAGACTTGGAATAATAATATTATTATTAAGTGCTAGAATTAGTAGCTAGTAACCGGCGGCCTAATTGTTCGGTTTTACTTACCCTTGCGAGGAGAACATCAGCACCCGCAAATTTGTTGTCCCAGCTGAAAAGGTCCGGTGGATCGCTATCCCCTAATGATTGAATCAAATCCAAATATTTGTTATCATTAGTTGCTCTGTGCAGCCATGCTGCTCCCCATATCAGATCATCCTGCACCAATAATTCTCCTCAATCAGAGATCATATATTTTAATTAAAAAAAAAAAAAAAAAACACTGATTATAATTAGAAAAAAAGAAATGAAAATGTCATTACAATGTATCCCGAGTAAGAGCAATAAAACGGGCACGCAACTGCGAGGAAATCGCTGTACGCTCCTCGGTTGTCCACAGCAAACTGCATCACGTTTTTCGCAGTCTGCAAAAGCAGCCTGCTGTATTTGGAATCGGTTTTCCGAAAAACCATTGAAGCAGAGGCCATGGCAGCAGCCATTTCTGCCGCTAAGTCAGAGCCCGGTTTTTCGCGTGTTACGTAATATGCAGTCCTCTCGGTGTCCATGTCCTCTGCCCTCTCCCAACACCGGTGGTCATCATTCGGATCCCCAACTACCGCGTATAACTTGCCGGTAGTATTTAGATGCTGAGCAGATTTGAGCAGGTAGTCCGTGCCCCACCGGATCGCAGCCATTGCCTCGGGCAACTGGCCCATTTTTTTGCCGTTCTCAGTGACTCCCCAGGAAAGCATGGTTATCGTGAAGGCCATCGGGAAATTGAACTTCACGTTATCTCCCGCGTCGTAGTACCCTCCCGTCAAGTCCACCTGTAACATGCAATATATATATATATATAAGAGATCATATTATTGAGAAATGCTACTATCCCGTTACGGTACCATCCCGTCGGATGTTTTAACCTTTGGATCCACATGTAGTTAGATAAGATAGATAGTCCAAGATGGTACCGTAACGGGACTGTAGCATTTTCCCATATTATTATTGTTATTATTATTATTATTATTATTATTGCTATTATTAAAAATTATACTTATACGTTAACGTACCCCATCCGACTGACCATCGGAAAGTGCGGAATCGCCCCTCCAGCCTAGGGCTTGGTCTTGGTTGTGAAGTTTGCCGGATCTTTGGCCTTGGAAAAATAAAATCGATTTGGCAAGGGCATCATGGTAATTGTGGCTGCCTCCTTCCACAGTAAATGTGAGATGTAATATTAATGATAAGAGTACAAAATGTGAGCCTGCTTTGAAAAATATTGCTGCAGCCATTGCATTACACACTGATGAATTAATTAATTACCAGAAGATACAATATGGGTTTTTATATATAGAAGGATTAATATGTTGAGAAGATGAGGACGTTAAATTAGGCTTTTTAAAAGCATGCGCTGAATTTTGCAACTCTCTAATTCCACCTCCACCTGAGTGTAGATTAATTAATTTATGTTGGCTGATGATGATCATGTGAACTAGCTAGCTAGCTAGGACCTTTTTTTTTTTAATTTTTTTTTATAATTTTTCTATCGTCGTTCTTTTAATTTCAATTAGAATACCTCCTATTTTTAATATATGTCAGTTTTGAGAAGTTGCACATTAATTAAAAATATTTTTTTGTCAATAATAATCTTATTTAATGAAGATAGAGATAAATTTTTGAGAAAAAGTGAAGAGTGAATAATATGAAAAGACGTAATGTATTTATTAACTAAATGATGGTAATATTGGAAAATATGTACAAAAAATCCAAAACGACATTTATTTAGTTAATAGTTGATAAAACTAGAATGACAATTTAAAAAAAAAAAATATGAGGGAATATTTAGATAGCATTAAATCACGAGTCAAACATGTTAATTAGAGATATGAAATCACTCCTATAATATATAAATGCAAGATTTTGATTAATATATAGTGTCAAACTTTTGGTATTTCATAAATGTATGTATGTGTCAATTTTTTTGTGCTTTTGGATTATTGTGTGTAAGAATAAAAATTATTATATGTTTATTAGACTTTTAAATTTATTAAACATTTGTCGAACTAAAATTTTTGATATATATTGAAATTTTATTTTAATTTCTTATATAAATTTGTAAACATTATACCATATTAACTAGCTTGGTGACTAGACATTATAAATAAAAACTAAATTATCTATCAATCGTAATTAAAAAATAATAATAAATTTACTATTTATCAATTACATATTATGTTGATCATGTCTATTATCTAACACAAACTAAAAATATATAAGGCTAGCAGAGTTGAGATTGGTGGGCATCATCTGAACAATTTTTATTCAAAAAAAAAAAAGAAAGGTATTTGAAAATATAAATTATTATTTTTTAAATTAAATAAGTATAATATTCTTAATTACATTTGGAACTTTTGACAGTCATCAAATAAAGTAAAAGTTAGATTTTGCGCCTGACATCGCAACGAGATTCAAATCAAATGTAAATATTAGTAGTTTACTTTACCGAAAACACCACACATCACGCCGAGAACAACAACAACAAATGCATGCCAATTTCAACAACAATTAATTAATTAGCGGCTCAGAAAATATGTTGTCAAGTTTTGAAATATATAGTTATCATTGTGCACATACAGATGTACATAAAATATTATAAGTAATATGTGTGAATTTAATATTAAAATTATAGATGATAAACATATCACATTTTCAAGATATGCGAATTTATATTAAAATTTTAGATAATAAACATATCACATTTTCAAGATATGTGAATTTAATATTAAAATTCTAGATAATGGACATATCACATTTTCAAGATTTAATCATTACCAAAAATAAAATAATATTTATATAAATTATTTGAGTACATATGAATCACTATATTGATTAAAAAAAATTGTAGGTAATGTAATTTTTAAAATTTGGAGGGATCATGGTTAAATAATTTACTTGAAAACTTTATTGTTATTATTATTATTATTATTATTACAATGTCAATTGTTTATAAGATTTTAAATTTTTTTTACTATACTATTAAAACTATTTACTAATTGTTTCTAAAGAAAATTGTTTCATGAAATATATTCAATTAGAATAATAATAATAATAATATCATTCATAAAACATAATTAAGTGTAATCATGTATTTATAAAACCTAATTAATAAAATCTCATTTATTTTTCCTCAAAAGAAGTTACAAAATTTGTCATTCATATTTTGCCTTTCACATTAATACACCCTATTAAATGTAATCATGTACTTTTTTGCTATTATATAATATAATAGTTAATGCTATTACCAACTCATAATATTTCACACTAAATATAAATTACATAAGTATAAACAATTTTATTGTTTCAAGATATTATTATTTATTGTTGTTATTATTATTTCTATTATTATTATTATTATTATTAT
>CACSLK010004199.1:2011307-2022215 GCA_902706635.1 Striga hermonthica
CGAGCTTTTAACAAACGAGCCAAGTAGAACACACGAATGACTCGTCTCGTTCAACAACTCTGTTGAACTCTATTCGAATTAGTAAACACACAGCGTGACATATTGTAAAAGTTTGCTACGACTTCATTAATTAACATGAGTGGACACATATATCATAGAGTTAAAATTACTATTCAACATAAGTCATATATGCATTACTAATTTATATCTATATCTATATCTATATCTATACTACTTTAAAAGGAGGAATATTTTTGTAAGAATTCATAATACCTAAAAAATCATTACTTTGACATAAATTTAATGGCAAGTTAGTAATACACTAACACACATCATATTTTATTTATATTTTTAATTAAAAAATGAACTACATAAAAAACTCTTACTTTTACATGTTTTTAATGGCAAATTGGTAACATACTAATGCCATCATATCTTATATCCTCCCTATATATAATTAAAAAAATATAACTTTTCTAAATTCAATATAAGCAAATCAATGAAAATAATCTATTTTTAAAAATTTTATGAACAATAGTTGACTCGGCAATATTATTATGAATTTGTGAATTGTACATATTTAATTAAAATATTAATTAAAAAACTTTTATTATATATAATATAATATATAATATACAAATATTTGATATATAATGAGGCAGATGATCGAAACAATTATATACTTTATATTATGTCTTTTTTGACAAATCTACAGTTAAGAACATGTGAAAGAACAAGATAAAGTCTTAAAAAAATATTAAATATAAGAAATAATATGAATAATAACTAAGTTGTGACACATACGAATAAATATAAAAAAAACAAAAATAATATAATTAATATAAGTAAATATAAACCTTCTAAAAATATACTTATCAATGTAATCGAACTGAGTTGTTAAACGCTTGTTAGTTTTTTGTTCTAATTAATTTTATGAGTAAATTTGAGGTAATAGACAATAGTTATTTGTACATTTATACATGTAGATTAGAAAAAAAAAATCTTTATTATTATAATTTTAAATAACTTTTTATTTACTATATTAGCTTTTTTAATATAATATATAAGTATCATATTGAACAGATAAAACAAGAAATATTTTAATTATATAATATTTAATATGTAAGAAATGTACCTCAATTGGTAAATTAATAGGTAATCTTGGAATAAAATAATGAGTGATTTCTGATAAAAAAAATTATAGGAACTAAAAAATTCACGTGTTTAATATATTTTTAATAAAAAAATTATAAACACAATTATTCAATAAATACTACATAAAAAAATATAAGAATATATCCTCCCAATATATAATTAAAAAATATAACTTTTTTCAATTCAACATAAGAAAATAATGAAAATAATATATTTTAAAAAGTTTTATGAACATAAGTTGACTCGACAATATTATTAATGAATTTATGAAATGTAAATATTTAATTAAATTATTCATTTGAAAATTGTAATTAAATATAGTTAATATAGGATATAAAAATATTTGATTGAGACAGATGATCGAAAAAATTCTATACTTTATATTATGTGTGTTTTGACAAATCTACAATTAAGAACATGTGAAAGAAAAAGATAAATTTTTAAAAAAATATTAAATATAAGAAATAATATAAAAAATAACTATATTGTAACACGTACTAATAAATATAAAACAAACTAATAGACAAAAATAATATAATTAATATAACTAAATATAAATCTTCTAATATTATGTCTTTTTTGACAAATCTACAGTTAAGAACATGTGAAAAAACAAGATAAAGTTTTCAAAAAAATATTAAATATAAGAAATAATATGAGTAATAACTAAGTTGTGACACGACGAATAAATATAAAAACAAATTAATAAACAAAAATAATATAATTAATGTAACTAAATATAAACCTTCTAAAAATATACTTATCGATGTAATCGAAATGAGTTGTTAAACGTTTGTTAGTTTTTTGTTCTAATTAATTTTATGTGTAAATTTGAGGTGATAGACAATAGTTATTTGTACATTTATACATGTAGACTAGAAAAAAAAAATCTTTATTATCCAATTTTAAATAACTTTTTTATTTACTATATTAGTTTTTTTAATATAATATATAAGTATCATATTGAACAGATAAAACAAGAAATATTTTAATTATATAATATTTAATATGTAAGAAATGTAACTCAATCGATAAATTAATAGATAATCTTGGGATAAAATAATGAGTGATTTCTGATAAAAAAATTATAGGAACTAAAAAGTTCACGTGTTTAATATATTTTTAATAGAAAAATTGTAAACACAATTATTCAATAAATACTACATATAAAATATAAAAAAAATCTTATATCCTCCCAATATATAATTACAAATCATAACTTTTTTCAATTCAACATAAGCAAATCAATGAAAATAATATATTTTAAAAACATTTATGAACAAAAGTTGACTCGACAATATTATTAATGAATTTATGAATTTGTAAATATTTAATTAAATTATTAATTAAAAAATTGTAATTAAATATAATATAATACAAGATATACAAATATTTGATATATAATGAGACGGATGATCGAAAAAATTCTATATTTTATATTATGTATTTTTTGACAAATCTACAATTAAGAACATGTGAAAGAACAAGATAAAGTTTTAAAAAAATATTAAATATAAGAAATAATATGAAAAATAACTAAGTTGTGACACGTACTAATAAATATAAAACAAACTAATAAACAAAAATAATATAATTAATATAACTGAATATAAACCTTCTAAAAATATTCTTATCGATGTAATCGAACTGAGTTGTTAAACGCATGTTAGTTTTTTGTTCTTATTTAATTTTATGTGTAAATTTAAGGTGATAGACAATAGTTATTTGTACACTTATACATATTGATTAGAAAAAAATCTTTATTATACTAATTCTAAATAACTTTCGTTTTTACTATATTAGTTTTCTTAATATAATATATAAGTATCACATTGAACAGATAAAACAAGAAATATTTTAATTATTAAATATTTAATATGTAAGAATAGTAACTCAATTGGTAAATTAATAGGTAATCTTGGGATAAAATAATGAGTGATTTCTGAAAAAAAAAATTATAGGAACTAAAAAGTTTATTTGTTTTAATATATTTTTAATAGAAAAATTTTAAACACAATTACTCAATAAATACTACATAAAAAATATAAGAAATCTTATATCCTCCCTATATATAATTAAAAAAATATTTTTTTTTCAATTCAACATAAGTAAATCAATGAAAATAATATATTTTTAAAAATTTTATGAACAAAAGTTGACTCGACAATATTATTAATGAATTTATGAATTGTAAATATTTATTTAAAAAATTGTAATTAAATATAATATAATATAGGATATACAAATATTTGATATATAATGAGGCAGATGATCGAAAAAATTCTATTCTTTATTTTATGTCATTTTTGACAAATCTACAGTTAATAATATGTGAAAGAACAAGATAAAGTTTTAAAAAAATATTAAATATAAGAAATTCTATGAATAATAACTAAGTTGTGACACGTACTAATAAATATAAAACAAACTAATAAACAAAAATGATATAATTAATATAACTAGATATAAACCTTCTAAAAATATACTTATCGATGTAATCGAACTAAATTGTTAAACGCTTGTTAGTTCTTTGTTTATATTAGTTTTATTTGTAAATTTGAGGTGATAGACAATAGTTATTTGTACATTTATACATGTAGATTAGAAAAAAAAAATCTTTATTATTCTAATTTTAAATAAATTTTTTATTTACTATAATATTTTTTTATATAATATATAAGTATGATATTGAACAAATAAAACAAGAAATATTTTAATTATATAATATTTAATATGTAAGAAATGTAACTCAATTGGTAAATTAATAGGTAATCTTAAGATAAAATAATGAGTGATTTCTGAAAAAAAAAAATTATAGGAACTAAAAAGTTCACGTGTTTAATATATTTTTAATAGAAAAATTGTAAACACAATTACTTAATAAATACTACATAAAAAATAATGTTTGAGAGGACTACAAAAATTTTGCTATACTGCAATGAAAAATTTAACGGTAAGGTATTCTACTGAAAATTTCAACAAATATGTTGCTTTCATTGACTATTCCAATAGAGTTCAAATTAAATTACATGAACTTTAGTGGATGTAATGATTTCAGTTATTTTTTGGACCATATTTCAATCGTTGAAAAAATTGTCATTGCTATTATGCAAAAATCCAATAAAAGTTCCATTGGAAAGATAATTGCAGTGATAAATCCAAAATAATTTTCTATTGGGAGCATTATTTAGTTAATAGAAAAAAATTTACCATCAAAATAACATGTCATTGCAATTTATAAATTATACTTTACATAATCTATCACCTTTCTCATTTGTAATACATTTTAATAAATCTATGCAATCACAATAAGGTAAAATATATTTAAGAAACCAAAAGTCAAGATTTATCTAAAATCAGAGAAAATTGCAATTGTAGTCCAGTAACTTAGGTTGTTTCCCATTTTAGTTCACTAACTTAGGCCGATCCAAATTTGGTCCAAAAACTCCCAAAAGTTAGTT
Organism: Striga hermonthica; assembly: GCA_902706635.1. NCBI lineage: Eukaryota > Viridiplantae > Streptophyta > Magnoliopsida > Lamiales > Orobanchaceae > Striga > Striga hermonthica. The sequence continues at coordinate 2,015,924 of CACSLK010004199.1, forward strand.
AAATCAGTCCAATTGGACTAAAATTGGACTAAAATTGGACTGAAATTGACCAATCAATTGGACTGAAATTGGACTGATTTAACTAACTTTTGAGAGTTTTTGGACCAACTTTGGATCGGCCTAAGTTAGTGGACTAAAATGGGGAACAGTCTAAGTTTTTGGACTAACTTTTGAGAGTTTTTGAACCAAATTTAGATCGGCCTAAGTTAGTGGACTAAAATGGGAAACAGCCTAAGTTACTGGACTAAAATTGTAATTTTCTCCTAAAATCAACATAAGAAAATCGTTATATTTGTTGGAATTATTGTTGGAATTTTCTCATATTCTTGTAGTAAAACTAAGACTCCAAATCTATAAAAAAAAAAATGCATTATATATAATAATGTGTGCAACTATTATTATGAAAATTTTTGATACGATATAAAATATAACACATTCAATGTAATTGGCGTTCAATTTATGATAAAATTATTTTTTTTCAAAGCAAACAAGATACTTTAAAAGGTCCTTAATTATTTTATTAGTATTGTAATAACTAAATAAGGGGTAAGAATGATGACAAAACTTATAGCTCTCATTAAATCCAAAAGTAAAAATGCTGATAAAATTAATTAATGTACAATATCAATTGAAGCTGGCTAATGATAAATATAAAATATACTTAAGATACACACATATTTTAACTAGAACTTTTAAGTACGTAATACATATATATATATATATATATATATATATATATATATTATCATATGTATATTTCTTTAAAAGTGGGTATGTTAATCTTAAAATTTTTTAGTTAAGATTTTTATTACTTTCTATCATTAAATTTTTTAAGTTTCAAATACTTCATATTTTTTATTTGTTACCTTTTTATATGTGATATATCACATCATTTATTTTCAATGATGTTTGAGTTGACACATATATTGCAATAAAAGAAAAATAATATAATTATTTATATTGATATAAAATAATATATATATATATATATATATCAGTACTAATTTAAAATAATAAATTAGTCTTAAATTATATAATATAATAAATTTTATATTCAAGTTAAATCAATTTTATTAAGTATAAAATAACATGAGATAAACTTGTGGTATGTTTTCCATACATAAATATGAAACAATTCATATTAGAAAATAAAAAGTAAAAAAATGGGTGTAAACTTCTAATTGTTCCCACGTTTTGGCTAGAGCTCCCAAATCCGATATATATGTTTGACACGAGTTTGTCGTAATGCTGAAACTATGGCAATGCACCTTAGGGTACAAACGAAGCGAAGCAAGTGAAGTCATAGATAAAAGAAAAGGCTAGGCCAGAGAAATGAAATGAAATAACATTAGCTATGCGAAGTCAATTACTGCTGCAAAATGAACCCTATAATAGTGGTACCATATATGTATTCAGTGATTATGAAAATGACTTAGTTAATTAATATTTATCAAACATTGGAAAAAATTCTAAAACTTTTTAATATAATAATTCGTATAAAAAGTACAATTTTATCAAATATATTAAATTACATTTAATATTATGTGATTATATTAATTGTAGCCTAATAAATAAGATAATCTGATACCATCATTATATAAAACACATACAAAAAATAACATAATACGTATAAATGTGCTTTAGTTACTTAGCAAATAAAATATTATTTGTCTATAGAATAAGAAACAAATAGTATAATAGTAATGCAATGAGAAAAAAGAAAACATGCTAATTTTCTTAGAAAAGTATGAATACCAATATTTACAAACAAAAATCTTTTAAAATTACTACTTTTTTGTTGCTAGCGTTTAAATATATAGATTCGGTAAGAAATTGGTTCTCATAAATAATGATCATATATCATTTATTTTCAATTTTAAATAATTAAAAAATCTAAATTTGTATACATGATGTATATTTTAATCATGACTCCATAATGATAAACTTTACAAATGACTAAAAGTATCGTCATATAATGGAATTCTAATTATTCTGTTGTCAAATATTTTAACAAATGATATGTTTCTCAATATTTTCTCATTGTTTTGTTTTATCATTGCAAAAAATATATCATATTGTTCGTCTATATTCTAGATAAATAACACTGAAAATGAAATGTAGGAGTATCAAAACAGTTTTGAATGTTAGAATTAAGTTGTCACTTTTTATAGAAATATTTATAATCTCATTGGTGTATTGTGCTTGAACATATGTGCAATTAATTTAGAGGTACTTTCAGGTAATGTATAATGATTTCAAAAAATAATTTAGCGCCTCGGGAGAAGTACATGTAACCAAGACTTTGGAAAGTCAACTTTTATTTGGAGATAAAATTCATTCCCACCTCGTGGGGCGATGCATCAATGGGGTAGACACCAATATATCTAGAGATAGAGGAATGTAGTAGTTTATACAGTGATAAAAAATATCAGCAATTTTAGTGACACCGTTAGTTATTTCATAGAGATATTTATCCTTTGTTAGTAGAAGTACTTTGTTAGTAGAAGTACCTTGTTATAAAAATCATACGATCATGCAGTTTGACTATATGTTGGGTCAGAATGTTTCTTTTTTATTTTTTTTGAAACGATAGAAATATTATATATCAAAACGCACAAATGTGCAAAGACAGCCCACAACTGAAAGATACAACAATCGACTTAAAAAGTGAAAGGACAGGTCCGAGACCGCTTAGATCCTCCGCTAGCCAAGCTAGAAAAACAAAACAAGACTCAAACACGACCAAAAAACAACACAAACAACAAAACACTAAACACAAAGCTCCCCACAGAAGAATATGGAACGCTCCCCAACGAGAGAAAACCCGACACAATCGGGTTCACACAAAACACAGAATGTTTCTTAAGTGTTTGAATAAAATTGGCGTTTTGCCAAATTAATTAAGAGGAATTTTGCAATAGTATTGATGTATTGGACTCCAACGACTATGAATGTTCTTATGAGACCGTTAAAACTAAAATGAAAGAAAATATTTGTGTTTTTTTATTAGGAATTTGTTTTTTTTTATATTTTTTTGTTGGGGTTTGTAAAACGTTATTCACTATTTTTATATGATGACATCATTATGTCAATTCTAGATAAAAAAAATCACATATGAGTTAATTTTTTATTATATTTTACTTCATTTAGGCAATGATATATTTAATAAATAAATTAATTTATTATACAAACTTAATCCACGAAAATCATTCTACACCACGTGCATCGCACGTGCACTTTACTAGTAAGTAAAAATAGATAATACATCTACTAAATATTTTGCAAGACACTTTTCTCAAGCAAGCAATTTTTTTTTTTTTTTTTCTTATTCATCGGCCCACATTGATGTGTGTATACATTTATATGTGTGCGTGACAATACAACTAAATGTGTAGAGATAATACTTTAGATAGATGGCATATATATATTTATATGATATATATATTATGCATCATCATCCTTAATTAATACTAATTAAAACAAGGATCAATATAGTTATAAAAAGTGAAGATGATGATTGATTAGTTTGGTTTGGCAGCAAAGTATGCCAAGGGCCCAACTATGGCAGCATTGATGTAGGTGGTGGGCTCTGATTGGGTGTATCTTGTCCGGTCATCGGCATAAGAATCGTCTTGATCGGGACCTCCAACAACGGCCCCAGTCAGTTGGTTCGGGTCCGGATTTTGTGTGTATAAGAACAGATTGAATCCTAGCCCACATCCAAATGAATGAGATTGATTATGGATTGACGGCACAGACGCACCCCTGTGGTGGAGTCTCGTCGGATATTTCGAACCATAGCCCACCATGTAAGACATATTCATTGGATTGTCCCCTAGTATATAGTCCACCTGCATATATACACGTATATATAACTACTTATTATACCCTATAATCGATCGATTTAAAATTATATTAATTTTGACGCGCACGAAAAAAAAATAAGTTACTAATTATTAACCAAAACAAAAACAGAACAGAAAAAATACTTGTTTCTTTGCGTGGGCGCGCAAATAGCTCCCAGTGACTTGGAAATTCCCACAGGCGAACGTGTGATTTAAGGCCGACATGTATGTGGAAAAAGTCGTTAGCAAGAAAGCTGCGGATGCTACGTACTGTAAGTTGGTAGCTCCCAATATATACATCAATCCTCCTGGGGATATATGGAGATAGATCATTAACGTCATTAGTCCAAAACACATGTGCAAATGTAATTAATTAGACTTCATGATGAGTACGTAATGTGTATGTATGATCAATAATATTAATTTGAGACCTTGTGTGTATTGTGTACTCAAGTACTGGGATTTAGGCAGTATTTTGCACATGTAATCTTCCGCCTTGCGACGGTACTGCTCAAAAGTTGGGTCATTTTTAACCAAATTGCGCTGCAAATTAAATGTCAAATAAATGGTTAAAACGTACGAGTCAAAATATATATGTATATATATTGGATCGATGGATTTGATTATTAATTGTACGTATATATATACGTACCTGTGCTAGGAGAACATAAGCACCAGAATATTTGTCGTCCCAGCTGAAAGCATTTGATGGTCCATTACCACTAAAAGATTCAATCATCTTCACATATTTGTCGTCCCCAGTTGCTTTGTGCATCCATGCTGCTCCCCACAGCAACTCATCCTTCATTAAGTTCAACCAACAACATTAATACTTCTTAATTAATTCATTAATTATCTCTCAATTCAATATTTACAATAATACTTTCTAGCTAGCTAGCTAGGTACACACACAATATATAACTAACTAACTACTAATAATTAATTTAATTTTATAATTATCACCGTGTATCCGGAGTAGGAACAATAAAACGGGCATGCAATTTTGACGGAATCGCTGTACGCTCCTAGGTGGTCCACAGCAAACAGCATCACGTTTTTTGCAGTCTGCAAAAGCAGCCTGCTGTATTTGGAATCGGTTTGCCGAAAAACCATTGACGCAGAGGCCATGGCAGCAGCCATTTCAGCCGCCAAGTCAGAGCCCGGTTTTTCGCGTGTTACGTAATATGCAGTCCTATCAGTGTCCATATCCTCTGGCCTCTCCCAACACCTGTGATCCAAATACGGATTCGCTACTATTGCGTATAACTTGCCGGTAGTATTCAGATGCTGAGCAGATTTGAGCAGGTAGTCCGTGCCCCACCGGATTGCAGCCATTGCCTTGGGCAACTGGTCATCGGACCCCATTTTGTTGCCGCTCTCAATGACTCCCCAAGAAAGCACGGTTATCGTGAAGGCCATCGGGAAATTGAACTTCACATTATCTCCCGCATCGTAGTACCCTCCCGTCAAGTCCACCTGTAACATGCCATTAATAATTAATTAATTAAGATCATATTTACTATTATTGTAAATTGTAATTGTAATGACATTACTACTACTATTATTATTATTATAAATTATTATAAATTATACTTCTAACGTACCCCATCCGACTGACCATCAGAAAGTGCAGAATCGCCCCTCCAGCCGAGGGCTCGGTCGTGGTCGTGAAGTTTGCCGGATCTCTGGCCATAGAAAAATAAAATCGATTTGGCAAGGGCATCACGGTAATCGTGACCACCGCCGCCGCCGCCCCCTTCCGCTAAGTAATTACTAAGGGTTAACAATATTGTGAAACTAATTAGGAACATCAGTAACAAAAAATCAGAGCCTTTCACAAACATTATTAAGGCTGACTTTAGTTAGTTCTGCTTTGTGATGGGGATATATATATATGTGCATTCGTCGGCGGGCATATATATGCATGGGTTTATATACAAAGTTCGACGTTAATATAGGCTTTTTTTCATCGTCTAAGACATGCGTTTGATTTTTTTTTTTTTTTTTTTTTTTTTATTTTTCTCAAGTACCTTATCATCAAACTATAACTAGCTCGTGCGCATGTTTAATTATTGGAGTTTTATATTCCTTCTATTGTCTCAGGTTATTTGACTTGTTATTCGGTCTACAAGTATTCTAATTTCAGTAAACATGATTAAATTATAGTATGGAAATCGAGTACTATCTTTCTCGTAAAATACGAATTCAACTTCATCAACATTTTGCAACCTTGCAACTTGCATACATCTTGATCATATCAATGTCATTTTTATGGAAATCGATCGAGTACTATCTTTCTCGTAAAATACAAATTCAACTTCGTCGACATTAATTTTGCAACCGTACATCTTGATCATACAAATGTGTCGTTTCTTTTTTTGAATGATCGTATGATAAAGATATAGGCGAAATTGTAAAATTATGAAGTTAATGTTGCATTTTACCCA
>CACSLK010004199.1:2100165-2112359 GCA_902706635.1 Striga hermonthica
ATTATTATTATTATTATTATTATTATTATTATTATTATTATTATTATTATTTTAACTCGTGCACCTTAATTTCACACTGAAAATTGTCACACCAGGAATCTACGCCATTTAATATCTTTATCTCTAACTTGAATGCCGATTAATATATTTTTTCTCTTATAAAGTAGCTTCTGTGGTTCAGGTGATAATTCTTGCCAGAGAATCTGGGTTGAAGCTAGAATTGTCAGATATCCCCGTTCAGAGCCTAGTGCCAGACCCATTAAAGGCGAGAGCAAAATTCGCTAGTGCAGCTGCTCAACAGAAACACTATTTGCTATCTGATTTGACTTTCTGATGCTTTATAATTTCAGGGTTGCACCTCCGCTGAGGAGTTCATGCAGCAGCTTCCACAATACGATCAAGACATGGCTAAGCAAAGACAGGAGGCTGAAGCTGCTGGTGAAGTAAGCACTTTTTAACTTTATTCTCTGAGTGCAATATCAGAAACGAAAACATATTTTTTTTTTGAGTAAATGGAAGCAAACCCAGTTAGGGATGGCATTATCTGCAAAGTTTTTCAATGGACTTTCATTGTTTAGGTAGATATGAAATACAGAATTGGAAAAAAATAGAAGAAAAATAAGTGTGGAATGTATGTGTTCATAAACTCATGAGCTCAGCAAATACGTGAAGGTCTTGAGATATGTCGGGGTGGTCGATGTCATCAACAAACGAGGAACTGTCGAGCTACGCAAATACAAGAAAGAGCACCCGTTTGCCCAGCTTTCTGGATCTGACAACATAATAGCATTCTCAACTCTGAGGTATGAAAAGCAACCGCTGATTGTTCGTGGTCCAGGTGCCGGGGCTGAGGTTACAGCTGGAGGAGTCTTTAGTGACATATTGCGGCTGGCATCTTATCTTGGTGCACCTTCATAAGTTCATTGGCTTATGATCCTCAACTTGGAAGGCCTAGGATTGGTTTGTGCTTGGCTCGTTCGTCTATCTTCTCCGTTGAAGCTGGAGATTGTTTTGCTTTTACATTTCTTGATTCCAATGGGGTTTTGCAGCTCTGATGATTTAGGTAGCTACTGGTGTTTTGTAAGCGAAAGGTGCTAAGTTATTTTTGGAAACTAATGATCGAATTTTTTAAGACCCGCTGTTTATCTGTTTAGCTGAGGTTGTATGAAATGAGTATCAAGAGACATAAGTGGCTTGTATGTTGGCTAATTTCCTCTGCAAGGAAGATAAAAGTGGACTGCTAGTTTTTTTTGTGCTCAACACATGCTTTCGGCTTTTAGTTAACTACTTTAAAGCCAAGGCTGATGGTAGGCAAGAATGGTAGCAGATTGTTTCTTAAGTTTAAAACTTCATCATGTTGCCCAGCAAACCCTGATAGATCTTCATGTGATTGTTTTGCCTCATTGTTTAGTTTTTGCATAATAGTAGCACTACGCACATACAAACCTCATTTATATGCACATGTAAAGTTCAGTTTCATGAAAGCTCCAACAGACCTTTAATTCAATACAGAATCGAAGTAGGGAGAGACAATTCCAAAATGTGGCAGTGCGTAAAGTTGAACTCTCAGAAATTGCAAAATAGAAAATATTATATCTTACTTTCTCAGGACACCAACCTAGATGGGAAGAAAAAAAACAAAAGATGGAAATGTGCAACAAAACCTTAAAATGTGAGATTGATAAAGACCATTTCTAGGCGGTTAAAAGTACACAAGCTCGGAAAGTTCATCCGATTTTGGGACCAAGGTAATACTTTGGGTCTCTGAAAAATTTTGCAACCGTCTCGGCTTTCTCGGTTGAAAGATCAGTATTCTCCAAAATGTATTCCTTTGATGCTTTGGCTATTGCTTCTATGGAACCAACGGCTTGGTTGAGCTGCAGGGCGCGTGACAAATAAATTTTAGTAATTTTAGGCAATGGCTGGTTGTAATCTTAATAAACTGGAGAAAAACAAAGCAAACTGCAAGAATCAGGCATTGAGTTAAGCAATGTAGTAATTTTAGGCAATGGCTGGTTGTAATCTTAATAAACTGGAGAAAAACAAAGCAAACTGCAAGAATCAGGCATTGAGTTAAGCAATGACCGCATTTGCATCATGGCTATCAATTCCAGGAACGGATGTAACCACTTTGATGTACAGGTCCATGGACTGCACTGACTTTTCTCTCTGAAATTTTATCAACATTTTGTTATTAATATGCAAAATGCTAATAGTTAATTACAAATCGCACGATAAAGGTCCTATCGACAGACCTCAGCCTTCAGTTTAGCTATTGCATCCTGCCTCTTGCAAACTGCAGTGGAATGCTCGGTATTGAATCCAATACGCACACCAAAGTTCTGCATAATCATAGGATACCAACACATCCTTACCTCCACGTGCATGAGCTACCTTTACAATCTTTTCGAATCCCATCTCCAAGTCTTTCACAGGAATGAAAGTCGGCTTACCAAACTCCATGCCGTATCTTACACAAACGTGCACCTTGTTAACTAATAAAAGTGCACTTCCCAAAACATCTAAGATAAAGAATAAAATTAAGAGTTGTACTAACTTGAAATAAGAACGTATGAAGGAGTCATTCTGATCCTTGGTCGGGAGAGTAACAACCACATAGAAGTTTGCAAACTGCCTCCTCATCTTCGAAATTCTACAAAAGCAGTTGAAAAATTTAGAACGACAAAAATCCAGAAGGGTAGGCTATGATCAATCAATACCAGAGTTTTTACTTGCTAAAGATTGGTTCAGCACACTCGACATCCCAATTAGTCACAAATATGAAGGCTACAGAAAGTCCTCCGGTGTTAAAGATGAAATCCTGCATCAATTAATACAGAAGCTACTCAGGTAAAGGAAAATGGTGTTACCAATAAAGTTGCGTATGAGCAAGGTAGAAATGTAGAGTAAATACAGGAGCAATCGGCACAAAATTTAATCTGTAAGAGTTTGCATCAAGAAACGAGGAGATGAAGTTGATGAAGGATGGATGCTGTTCATCTTTCCATGCAGTGCTCATGATACAAACGCCATTGTAGCCTGCAAACCATACCCAAATCTGGATGCTCAATCACAACAACATAGAATTGCAAAATTGATGTCCATCCAAAGCCTATGTATGGAATTCCAGATTCAAAAGTGAAATCATCAGCAACAAGCACCAAAAAACAAAAAAAAAAAGAAAGAAAAAAGAGTTTCCTGTGGAATTTTCACTTGATCGCCCAACCCAATTCAGTTAGATTATAGACCAATAACATACACCAGTTAAAATTTCCTTCACCAACAGCATATCACGATTTGGAAAGAACATAATCAGGACATTGAGATCTATACTCCAAATAACTACAATGTCTCAATGTCGCTTGATTATCCCTCTTACTATAGTTTCAATATCATATTTGTGGAACAAGACAAACAGTGATTCGATCAATAACATTTCAGAATAGAAGTCAAATACAACGATGAAGCTGCATATCATACGCTAATTCAATTTCCTTCACTAGCAGCATATCATAATTTCGGAAGAACATAAACAGAACATTGCATAAATGTAGCCGACCATTGATATTTACCTGATCATCACATAGTTTAAAATTGATTTATCTACGTTCCAAATAACTACAATTTCTCACTGTCAGCTCGATTATCCCTCTGTCGAATAGTGATTCGATCAGTACAATTTCAGAATCGCAGACGAACAACATCAAGTACAACGATTAAGCTAGTTCAGCTAAAATCTGGGCAAAATTTTCGATAATCATAGAATCGAGCTCGAACAAGTTGCAGATAGCAAATAAACCTCGAAATCGAGCGTGAAAATCCGGAAAATATACCTGAATGCGAAACATTTGAAGGCGTCGATTCTCTGCTTGAGTACATCATTAATGTCAGAAGAAATTTCTGATTTTCTGAACAGTGAAATTATCTCCGCATGTGTGTGTGTGTGTGTGTGTGTGCGTGCGCGAGAGTGCGTGTGTGGTTGGCCCCATAAGAAGAGGAGAGCGGGAAGAGGAAGTTGGATTGCTGGAACTGCAGTTGCAAAAGGCGAAATTGCATCGCAGTCCCCAAACTTCGCCATTTTAGTCTATTCAGTACCGTGACTGGAAAAATAAAAGTTTAATAGATGTTGAGGGGCCAAATGTAAATTTCTAAAACGTGATCCCTTTTTCATGTTTCTAGTTGCTGCTACTCTTCAGGCAGATGATGTCATCAGCTTCGGAAGAACAAATGACGCCGCGGACAGCCGCCGTGAGCTCCGCCGCCACCGCGTCGGGTCCGCCTCGCAAACGCCTATTGTTCGACCGTCGATATGGTTGGGTGTAAGTCTTTTCTCTACCCGTCCGCATACTTTTTTTCCTCTCTTTCTCTTATAATTAATCAATTTGCTTATTATTAAAATTGCAGGTTGGACGAGTGGAAAGAGCCATCGGAAGAAGCCTTGGCCGGCGGCCGTGGAATGTATGATGAAACTACGCATTTAATTTTATTGCCGTTTGGTGAAGCAATTCAGTTTATTTTTTTTTTTCAGAAAAGAAAAATAAAAAAATTGTAGCTTTATAACGTGTTTTGTCTTCTGATAAAGTTACTTCTAATTTTATTTTATTTTATTTTTTTATTGGGGTTTTGCTCTTTGAAGGTTCTGCATTGTGCCCTTGGCAAAAGAGTTGTTTCACAAGGCATCAGAATCGGTACAGACAGCAACATTTTCCTGCCATTTGATTTTTGATAGATAGAATTTTCAACTCATTGACACATAGACTTGGATATTGCATTGCTGATTTTACTCATTATTAGCTTTAATTCTTGACGTATGTTTTGGGAAATTGAGGAATGCGTTCTTTTGGATTGTATAATGTCGAGCTCATAGCAAAGTTAAAATTAGCCCGTGGAAAAGGTTGAATGTTTGAATTGTGTATCAGCCTCTGGTCTTTGAAGGGTTGATTTAAGAAAAAGAGAGCCTATATTTTGGCATCTCAAGTCAAGTGTGAGTCTGATGTCATTTTACAAATTTAAGCTATGAAAGTTGAAGTACTGATTTATTCATTACATATTTGGTTTTGGGTTTTGCTATAGGGATAGTTAAACCAAAATTGGTGTGTGAACCAATTTATTCATTGAGAAGCCAAATAAACCTTAGGAAGAACTATGCTAATCCTGATTTGATTGTTTTTTTTTTTTAAATGATCTCACAGGGCTAATTGGATCCTACCCCCATTGGTAATGCCCCCGCGGGGGTTTTAGCTGTCATACCACCCACACTCACGCACACACCCATGCGAGTTCTTTGTGCTGAAAAGTCATTATATGGGCTAATGAGTTAATTGTAGAACTACGTATGGTCTTTGATTTGGCTTTGTATTTGTGTTACGATAATGGTCCTAACTCACGACGTGTGAGATAGATTTGGGATTTCTAGCTTTGTTGGGGGGTTTTTTTTCTGGTACTTGAAACATTTTTTACTCTTTTACAGCTAAACTTTGTTGGGAGCGCCACATTGAATGTCCTCGAAAGGCCAGACCTGCTCTCGCCCAGAGCCATTCAGTCTTCTCTTAGTGATCAAATGCAAAAAATTGCATTTTCAGTGAGGAATACAAAATTGTTTTTGGCGGGACCCAAAAGAGATGACGGAACCCAATCTCCATCTAGGCAGCTTGAATCAAAGTAACCAATTTGGTTTCCAATGAAGTCTGAGTATGAAGCTTATGGATGATAGGAACTTTCGACTTTTGATGTTCTTTCACAAAGTCAGTTCTTGCCTTTGCATTTAGCTTCAGTTCTTGCCTTTTCTACTAGGGAGGCCTGAGAATGACTCGGTTTGGTCAAAATTAAACATTATCAGGAAAAGAATTTATACTTTCTTCGTGTAATGTTGTTCTCTTTTTTTCTTTCTTCTCAGTTGTTCATTTTTTTTGAGATACAATGCAATGTGGATGTGAAATTCAGGAGCAATTAAGAATGATTTGTGCCAAGTTAGTTACCTCTACAGTAAGAGCATTGGGGGCGATAGGCACATACCCTTCCATTTTATTTATTTATTTATTTATTTATTTATTTATTTATTTATTTTTTTTATAATATGTTAATTCAAAAAAATATTATCCACAAGACAAGAGTACAAGAAGCATCCGTGCAAATAAATGAAACAAATATAAGTTAAAACTTTTTTTTTTAATTATTATTATAGTTTGTTCCACATTGTTGTAAAAGACGTAACTTTATCATACATTTTGACAGTTAAAAGTGAATAAGAAAAAAACGTAATGACTAGTTAATATACTTTTTTTTTTAATGTATTTGTGTTAAGCAATTTAAATGTAGATGATTAAAGTGTTAAAAATTCAAGCATCACTAGCTGCAATTATTGTAACTCCAAAATAGCAATTATGCAAAACTGTTTTTTCTCGTCACTCAAATTGATATTTTTTTTTACTAATTATTAACAACTAAATAATTTTACTAATTGAAAAATTTGTATTTTCTATTAATTTTACAAATTTAAAACATTTTAAAAATAAAAAATGCCACATAAAATTTTAGAGAAATAAACTCAGATGTGGGAATTTGGTTATTTCGAAAAAAGCACAATAAAAAGAAGTCCATCAAAAAATTGACACCGGTCGGATCTCCAAACGCAGGCGCCGGATTTCCCAGGTACATAGTCACTGTAAAGATCACCTTTTTCTTCTTCCTTTTTTGTCTGCTTTTACTAGATTTGGCCTTTGGGTAACTATTTGATTTCATTCACTTTTGAATTATTCCTGCTAACATTTTAGACTCCTCTTGCATTGCATTTTTGTTGTTCGATCTTCTTTACTTTGTTCAATTTTACAGAAATTGGTCAATAAATTATTTGGGATTTTATGGGTTTAAGTGTTCATTTATGTTCTTATGTTCTTGGATATAAGTGTTGGTTTGAATCTGAGGCTTAACTAATAGCCTACTTTTTGTTTGATTTCAGCCCTTAAGATACCGTTTTATGATGGAACCATTTGTGCAGCAATTTAGTCATGCATTGGACACTCTTATGATGTCTTTTGCTAGAACCATCTGTACAAGAATTTTTATGCAACATGTTTAAATTGTTAGGTGGACCTAAGTGCACCAGCTGAGTGCCCAATTTCAGGCTTGTTCTGTTTGCAAAGCTTAGAAAGCCGATATTAATGTCGGTCAGTGACTAATCATAACATCCTTATGAACAAATTATCAGGAGCAGTTGATTTTCTGTTTGTGTAATTTAATTGTAGTTGCTTATCTTAGTATTAGTCTATTTATACTTGTTTCTTTTTTGACGCAGTCTTTTTTCTCTGTCCACGCCTGAGAATTTTGCCGCCGGGTATAGCTTGAAAAGAGCTCAGGAAGAAGCTGCTGCAATGGGAGTATCTGGCAAGCCACGACTTTCAGGAATACAAAAGCAAGTGATTGCTCTGTACAGAGGATTTTTACGAGCAGCGCGTACTAAATCACCCGAAGAACGTATCAAAATAGAGTCCATTGTGTCTGAGGAGTTCCGCCGTAACTCCACTCAGGTCGACCGCAAAAACTTTCTTTATATTGAGTATTCAATTCGCCGTGGTAAAAAACAGCTGGACCAGCTAAAGAGCCCAGATACTGTTGGCATGTCATCCTTAAATATTCATGTTTATCAGACAAAACAATCTTAGTTACATTTTCTGACATTTATTTTTAATGTTTTTTGATTATCCATTTATGAATTTGTTACAAACATTTACAGCATTACACTACAATGGGAGAATTTACAGCATTATGATTTATCCTTTTTTTTTCTTATTTTTATTTAACGTCCATGCATCTCCTTTTTCACGTATTCTCATATTCCCCTTGATCTATGAGAAATTTTTTGGTTGGACATTAGGCAATTACAAATAATTAATCATTTAAGTTAGGCTTATTGCACAAGCTATCTGCATATATTCTGAAAAGCTTCCCCAGGAAACAACTCTATTCGAATATTCTTCCATTAGTTAGTCAGTATTTAACTGCGCCGTGTGCAATGTGTACAAGAAAAGCACAAGCAGACTATTGTGTGACTCACAATTTTAAGGGGAAGCATATTGCCTTCACGGCATATATTCTTTTGAAATTTCAAAAGTATTACGTGCTATATATTCCCATTTGCCATTATTTAAACACATACGCATTTCAATAACACAACACTTCCTGTGTACTTAATGATAGTTTACTTCAAAGTTCAAATAAAATATTTTGTAATGAGTACGAAATCGAATAAAAAGGCCCATTTTACAAGCGAATGATTATGTCAATTGGGTTGATAGTGAAATGAGAGAATATGTGCATTTTGTGTACTGCTGGATAATAGTTTATGTTAGGGCTGGATAATTTAGCTACTAATGAATCGGATTTCCATCTCATTGTTGCAATGAATTCTTGTTTTGGGAGCTCTTTCAGGTAAAGCTAATGTGGAATGTGGGAATTTTACCCATCAGCTTCATGCTTTTATTGGTACAATTTTCTGAGATACCATGGAGGTAGCTTTAGTTAATAAGCAAAGAAGAAACCTAAGTAAGAGTTACTAGCCACTTTTGTTCCTTTGTTCAGGGTGGAGATAGACGTTCAATCTTTTAGGACTAACTCATAGTAGTAGTAGTTAACAACTGCAAATTAAAGCACATCTTATACCACATGTAAGTAAAATTAGTTTTGCATCACATAGTATTTATTATATAATACTGTAAAAAAAAAATAAAAATCCCCAAGTTAATAGGAAGGTCATGATTGATTGGAGAAAGATGGGTCCGGAGAAGTTGGATGCTGAATCATACACAATTGTATCAAAACAATGTAAATAATCGGATGAGGAAGGACCATTACAGCGCACTGTCCACGTGATGACATGTGAGCAAACACTAATCTTCACGACATAGTTAATTTATATGTGCATTATCCACAACTGTATCTGAATGCTGCTCAAGTGTCGTGGTCCTGTAATATATATCTTGGAAAGGTACTTTACACTGAATTTTTCTTTATTGATACTCATTGTTCTTGATTCTTACTGTGTTCTTATGATCATTATACTCGGACTTGGATAGGATAGGATTGCGCACGTCGGATAGGATTCCACATTAGCTCTCTTGCTGCGGCGTGGTGGAATGACCTCTAGGGTGAAATCTGCAGAGGTCATGCATTTGCTTATTTCCAAATTCTTGGTTTGAGAATAATGCATAATCATTAGGATCTCAATAGGTATTCTGTTAGACTCCTTAATGGTTAGACAATCATACTTTTCCTACAAAATGTATATAATTTCACACTCAAATGTCATACTTTTTAAATCTATATATATATTGAAAGAGGTTGATGGAAAAATCAGAAATAGAAAGTTGAAAAATATGTGTCAAACCTTTGACTTACCAATTTTGGAAGTGTTGTTTAAAATTTAATTGGAGAATGTCTCACGCGTGTGATAATGATTTGTGGCAATTTAAAATTCTTTTTGGTATGACTTGGGATGCAAATCGCACACCAAGAATTCAGTTTTTAATTAAAACTAGTACAACACCCGTGTATTACACGGGTGCTTGCTAATTTTTTTCTTAAAATTCAAAATTAATGAGAAAAAAGTAGTTTGAAAATTTAAATACCTTTTATAAGAATATATATATTATATATTATTATATATTTATTATGATATTTTTTATTTGTGCGACTTACTTGTGTTATATTATACTAATTTTATAACTTACACTATATAACTACATTAAATATAAATATATCAATTGAGAAATAATTTTATTTTGCTAATAAATTTTAAAAATATTATTATTTTTTATTATTATAAAGATAAATATAATTTATTTATTTTATATATACAATATGGATGTCAAATCGAAGATCATCAAAAGATGATTAATTTGATATATTATATATGTAAAACCGAGAAAAAATACAAAAGTTATCTACTTTTAAAATACATTTATAATTCAATAGCTTATTGAAGGAAGTAAATCAAAATTTAGGGATATATTAGTCACTTAGTGTCTCACTATGTAAAATTACAAATAATTAAAAGGTTATATTAGTAAAAATTGATATTAAAATACCTAAGTTAGCTAAATAATATTTATGGAATACCCGAACCTAGATTATTAATTATTAATATATTAATATTATTTGTCCAAACCTAATTACGAAGCATGATTCTTCGCCAAATAGGATTCCGAAGCACCAGAAGCAGCCACGTAGGCTCAGCGCATTCCGAAATTATATATAGGGAGGATTAGCTTTTCAGTTTTTGGTAAAAATTTGATAATAAAAAAGCTAATACATTGTTACCTTTTTTTAGGGAACACACTTATAACAAAAAAATATATCATTCTTAAAAATTGTTTTATATTTTGATTGCAACATCAATTATATCTACAAAAAATTCTTTCGAAATTTCGTTACATAATTTAAGGAAATCCAGTTAAAACAATTCTTAAAGGACTCGAATAGTTCATTTTATGTAAGTAAAAATCTAAGCAAATAGTAAAATATATATCATTTAAAAGATCCATTATTATCTTATCTCAAAATAAGTCGGACCGAATGTAAACTTACATAAATCATTTACAACATCTTTTAGCATTTTTTTCAAACCGTAATCTATAGAATCCCACTAATTTCATTTTTTTTACCATATCAATATGTCGCTCGTGTAGTGTTTTTTAATTCGGTTTCCCGAAAAAACAAGCTATACTTGACATTGAGGGTTGCCCGGACATTTGAAAAAAAATTCGAAGCCAAGTTGTTGGAAATAATTTTAATGATGAAGAGGTAAGAATTTTTTTTTTTTACTTTTCATTTATTATTATCAAATCCATATTCTAAAATTTTTAAATTATTAGTTTGTGGTGACGATGAATCACCACCAAATAAAAAAAAAAACGTTTTTTTTACAAAGAAATATTCAATAATCTTTGAATTTTTTAAATTGTCCGACATGTTTACATTTGTTACATATATATCAAATCTATTAAAATTAATATTCAATAATAAAAAAGTTTTAGAAAAATATATATGCTCGTGCATCACACGGGCCACGACTAGGTACAATATAAGCAAAAGCATTGCATTTCATAGTATAAGTATGCAATTTTTTTATTTTATTATTATTTTTTTTTTAGAAAATGTGGCTGTTTAATGATTAAAAAGTGTTAGGATCTATATATTGTTATCCATCCATGCACAAGGATATATTTAGGGATAAGATTTCATGTTCCGAAATTGTATTTCAATTCAGGTTGCATTTCATGGAATGAATGACCCCCCCTTTACATAATGATGCCAGTTTTGGGGAAAACGAGTGCAGCCTCACGCACGTGAAGTGCACCGGTATCTTAAATGTACTATAGTGAGGTTCCATCTTAAAACTAATTAGTAGTAAGAGGAGTAACCCACTGAGTTTATAAGTTAGACTTATTTTCTCTGTATAAACGATGTGGAACAATTCACAAGTGATATTCTAACACGTCCTCTCACTTGTAGGAATGGGAAATTCACAAAGACAACTCGCCCTCTTCAAATATCTCTTCGAGATCCAATGTGTCTTGGTAGAGAAGGCGGGTAGCGAGCAAGCTGCGAAAGCTATCATTGGAATTCGCAAGATAAGCAAGACGGGTTGAGAAGTTGCTATGACTTTCTAATTCCCCGTGGTACATTGAAGCCTTGGACGGGGTTGTTTAGGGGCCTTGCAATACCCCCAAGCACTCCTTCATTCTTTGGCTACGAGTGTTCAATCGTCTCCGTACAAAGGATCGGTTAGAGTTCCTTGAGATAGACCCGACTTGTTCCCTTTGCGGCGGAGTGGATGAATCATGCCCATTTAGTTTGGAGATATGAGAGGATACTTATGATTGGATTAGCCTACGTCAGAGGCCATTAACTCTCAAAGGGGCCCTTAAATGGACTACGAAGGAGGTTAGAGGGACTAATTGGCAAACTAAGATGAAGAAAGCGGGGCTCGTAGCAACAGTGTACTTCATTTGGAATGAGAGGAATAAGTTGGTTTTCGAGAATGAATCTCAACCTCCAAACCCTTGTGTACGTGAATATGACTTTAAAAAGCAAATATAAATATGATATTTGATAATATAAATATTTATATTTTACTCATAAAATGTTGGAAAAATCAGTTATAAAACTTGGGTTTGACCCGGTTTTGACTGAATTTT
>CACSLK010004199.1:2113740-2124367 GCA_902706635.1 Striga hermonthica
ATAGATTCTTCTTCTTAACCCATTTTTATCCACCCGCCATTCCCAACCCGACAGCTCAAGAGTAGAAAAACACATATATATTTCATGTGTCAACATTGAGGGGGGGTCCCACAATATCCAGGTTCTTCAAAGGACCCAAGAAAACCTAAAAATACATCTTTTCCATGGTTTTCTCTTCATTTTCTTATATATAAACCCTTCCCACTTCAAACTTCCCATTTGTTCCATACATTCCCTCCCATTAACAAAAGTAGAATAAAACTTATTGTTTCATTTTTCACAAAAACCTATCATCACATACATAACAACATTTTTGTTATATAATAATAATAAAAAAAAAGATGTCCGGTGTGTGGGTTTTCAAGAATAACGGGGTGATGGAGCATGCACTCCCCATGAAAAAGAAGGCTCTTGTACACTTGCCGACTGGTCAGATTGTTTCGTCTTACATATTTCTGGAGCAAATACTAAAGGGTTTAGGCTGGGAAAGGTATTCTGGTGGCGATCCTGATCTTCTCCAATTCCACAAGCACTCATCTATCGACCTTATTTCTTTGCCTAAGGACTTCGCCAAATTCAACTCCATTTACATGTATGATATTGTCATCAAGAATCCCAGTATCTTTCACGTGTGTGAGACGTAGAGATTTTGTCATCGGTTAAATTCATTATATTCAAGTCCTCAAGAAAAAAAAAAGAAAAAAAATGATAGTGCTTTAGATTTGTGTTTAACTCTTGCTTATCCAATCTAGATATTTCTATCTATTTGGAATTTAGCTTTGGTGCGACTTGAGTTGTGTGCCTTTGTGGTTAATTAGTTTCTTTTTTCACATGTAAAATACACTTAATGCTTAATGTAATTTGTCGGAGTTGGTGTTAGTTTTTACGGTTTATAGTCGAATGTGTATCAATGAAATTATTGTAGATATTAATAAAATTATCACATAAAATTAATCTTGTAATTTATTATAATGTATATCAATGAACTTATTGTAGATATTAGTAAAATTATTTAAGGATACAATATTTTTGATCGTATCTGATTTGATTTTATTTGAAAACGTGTATATGAAAGCACATATATTTAAAAAGTTTCTAAAAAGGTATGCATTAAATGCTTCCATAATTTTTTTACTACTATTTTTAGTAAATAATTATTCTTATTATATATACTAGTACGGTGCTCGTGCGACACACAGGAGCATTTATTACCTATTTACTTTTTAAAAGGTATTTTCTTTTAAATTGTCTCATGACATAAAATATCATGAAAATGAAATTTATATGTTATTGAACACTTCCTTATTTACAACATTATTGATTGTCTATATATAGTATGTCACTTTACTTATTTTTTTTGGTCAAAGTTATAAATGATTTAAACAAAACCTTTTTATTTTATATATAGATTTTTTAATATGTTATTTTGTTTTTCTTTCCAATTTCGTTCTTTCATTTATTCAAATATTTGTTGATCCAAATATTATTTGATAAGCTATTTGGGTCGGGCAGCATAATTGGACCCAATGTGGTAGACCAAGCCCATTTGTCGCTGATGTCCATTCCCGTGCTGAAAAGGTCAGGCCCATCAAATCACACACGTGCGAACCAGAGATGCTCAGATAATGATAGAGAAAAAAATCGATCTAACAAAAAGAAAACTGGTGAACCTCAGAATTCACTCGGGTAGTAACTCACACTTGAAAGTTGAAACCCTAGGATTAACAGTCTTCATCTGATCCGGAGAAAACTATGGCTGACGAGAAACTGATCGCTTCGCCAGAAAATGGTCCTGCTGCACCTGCTGCCACCCTCACCTCCGACTCCACCGCCGCAGACGGCCACAAGAGGAAGCTTGGTGATCTGGAGCTCAGCAACGTGGCAGAGCCAGTCTCGAAGTCCGAGAACAACGCGAACCCTGACACGCTGAATAATGAGGCGCAGGAGGAGGAGGGGAAAGGGGGAGAAGATGAATCCGAGTCTAAACGACGGCGTTTGGAGAGTAATGGAGACAACGTCACCGAGGCCGAGGCCGATGGTCTAGGTGATTTCTCTGCATATACCTTATTTTCTTTATGCTCAATGTTTCTGCCATTTCTTTTTGTTTTCTGAAACTTGTGCATTGGGCTAAGTCAGTACAAATTGAATTCTTTGAGGTGAAATGCGAAGTGAGTGCATTATGAAATGGTACAAGTTTAATTCTTTGTATTAGGGATTTATAAGAAATTGTAAAAGATCAGTTCTTTGAGGTGGAAGATGGTATAAAATGCGAAGTGAGTGCATGATGTTGCAAAATACAAAGTAACATTTGTGTGGAGTGATTATATGTTTTTATTTGCATCTATATCACTCTTTCATCGCCTGTTACTCATATATGGCATCAGAAATTAGTTTTCTTTTAATACACCATACATGCATTTTAGTTTAAGGGTATAGTTGGACGTTGTTGAACGTTGCTGTACCTTTTTGCATAAATATTACTATCTTCTGAAACGTTGGTGTACTTATATTTGTCTAGTGATGTGATTTATTTTGTGAAAACTTGAGATTGGAAGATTTCTCATTTGTCTGCTATTGATACACTGATAAACTTCCTTGGCAGTGTCAGGTAATGGTCACCAAGAGGAGGAGAAGAAAGATGAGACTGAGAAGGTTGAACCTGTGCAGCCAGAGTCTGCTGATGCTAATGTAGAACATGTGGAGAATCAAGAACCTCATAAAGAACATATTGATCAAGAACCTCCTGGAGCACCTCTCGAGACAGTTACTCAAGAACCAACTTCTCATGAGAACGAGAAAACTGAGCTCAGCAGTTTGGATGAACTAGGTAAACCAAATGCAGAAAATGATGAACCTTCTGAACTTCCTAGAGAGGGGGATGTCCCCGTTTACTCTGCTGAAAGGCAGTCTGGCTCGGGCAGGCAAATACTGTCTCGCAAAATGGAAGTTCCAAATGACAAGGTAAATTGGTTGAGTAGTCTGACATATTAATGTGCGTATATTCTTTTTATTTACCTTTGAACTTCATTATCTAAGTTAATGGCAGTTAATTTTTTTTTATTTTTTTTTAATTGCCCTTGAAATTCTTTTGAAGAATGGTAACAGGAAATTTAGAATTCAGAATAAAATTCCTATCTATTTAACTATAAAAATGTCAAGAATCAAAGATTCTCCTGTGGACCTGTGCCTTCTCTTTCCTGTGGCTCACTGGGTTCTTGGTCTCTTTTGATCCTATCAGTTTTTTCTTTTTAGAATCAGTGCCCAATTGTCGAGGCATATTTATACTGTGTTATTTTGTGGAAGATATTCTTCATCCGCAAGATAAATACATTTTTGTGAAATGATTTCCGATGTGCTTCTACTTCGTGCAAAGTTTTCCTACGTGCTTCAATTTCGTGCAATATTGAGATAGGTTGTAAGTTCCAAAGAGATGGTAGTTGAAACTGGAGTTAACTTCTGAGTCCTATTATGGAAATTATATATATTAGAAAAAGCTATATATTGTAATTGTTATGTGTCTCTAGGTTGGGGTCCTCATTGGGAAAGCAGGGGAAACTATTTGTTCCCTGCAGGACAATTCAGGGGCCAAAATTCAGATTATGAGGGATGCTGATGCAGATCCACGGTCTACCACAAGACCTGTGGAAGTAGTTGGAACATTGGAAGATATAAACAAGGCTGAGAAGTTGATAAAGGATGTAATTGCTGAGGTGGGGGTTTTTGTACAGTTTGCAGTTATTCTTTCTTACAGAATTCATTTCTGTATTCCTTTGTTTCCCATGCAATAGTATGAATGAATCTGACAGTGACTTTCCAGGCTAATGCTGGAGGTTCGCCTTCTCTTGTTGCTCGTGGATTCAACACTGCGAAGGCTGCCAGCAGTGGTGAACAAGTTGAAATTCAAGTACCAATTGAGAAGGTATGATTTATACATCATCTTTTCGGCTGTCATTTTCTAATATCATTGCCTGTGGAAGATGGTATAACTTTTTGTTGTTTTAGGTTGGTTTAATCATTGGGAAGGGTGGAGAAACAATTAGGAACTTGCAGACCAGATCAGGGGCACGCATTCTGGTAACTGAAGTTGTTTACGTTAGTTTTTATGCTTTAGCTTGCTGAATCTGATGGATGAAGTCCACCTTTTTCTTCTGGGTTTAGTTGATACAACAAAACCTTTCTGATGGAGAACAACCTAAGGAAAGGACTGTCCGCTTCACTGGAAATAAGTGGCAGATTGATACTGCAAGGGAAATGATAAAAGATGTTATGAATCAGGTTTGTCTAGATTTGCTTCTTTCTTAGTAAGCATTTTGACAGTGTTGCTTACAGTTTTTTCCCTTCTCGACTTAATTGAACGATGGTGCCATGTAATAAACATTTATTGTTTTACTTGTTAATATTGCTATTCCTTTTTATGTGCTAACTTGTTTTTCTTGATTCTGTTTATTTTGAGATGCAAATAGTTTCACTTCCTAGTTCTCTTATAAACTGCTAATGACTCTATTTATTTGCCTCATCCAAAGTTTGATGCATGTCGCAGAAATTGCAGCTATAATAAAGTACTTTGAGCTGCATGCTGGTTCATGTACTTCTAATAAGTGGAGTTGTTCTGCAATATTTAGATGTATACCATCGGTGGTGGCCTGTAGTAAAATTTGTGGACTATATCTTGGCCAAGACTGAGACTTACATTTTCTTTAACTTTTTTATTGATAAGATGAGTGAATATTGATATCTGCCTCACAGGCTAGGACCAGGCAAGTTTCGATATTATGCCTCTCTGACATATTTTATTTGATTAAGATTTTAGTATATCTGTAGCATAATTGGCTGCAAGGATTTTACTTTCTTCCATTGGATTGATGAAGAATATCTTGATTGACCGGCAATCACACTATCATAGGATGGTTTAACTGGATCCTCATGTTATATATAATTAACTGATGCCTATCATGTGATGAGAAAATGTTGACACGATTACTGAGGGGTTTATTATTCAATCCTATGACAAGATCACTTAAGTGCTGCTAGGAAGGTCTTAATTCCAAATAAGTTGCCGTGATTTATGTGTCTTGAAGGTGCCAATTTCGAATTGGTTGACTCAACAAATGCAGATTTGCCTTTTCCTTTTCCTTCCAGTTCGCATTGCCTTCTTGGTGTATCAATAGACAACCACTATCACTTGCATCATCAGAAGAGAGGTTTCAAGCATTAAACCTCATCATTGCAGGATGTTAATGGTTGGTAAGATTGCTTGAGACTTAGAAACTGATAGTAGTGCTACTAATGAGGCTATGTGGCATGATATTAATATTTGAGACATCCAAATGGTGCCCCTAGTGGTGAAATAATCCATGAAGTAGACTGCTTAATCAATAATTCTGCTAATTGCTTGACTGTCTTCTAATTGGGTTCCTTCTGAAAGGTGATGGCATCTTGATATTTGACATGATTTGAAAAAATTATTGTATCTAATGCTATCCTCTGACTTCCGACACTAATATCCCATCCTGTGTAGCGCTATAACCATTGTCAGATGAATTGTTTGCTTGAAGATCTTGTTATTGGAGAATCATGTAATTTCTTGCTTGAAGGTTCAGCAACACATTGAAGAATTATAAGAGTGCGTGAGGTTTTTGGGAACTCCTATTTGCAAGATAACGTTTGCATTAGATTTAATCATATCAACAAATGCTTAATTATTAGATGCAAATAAGGTTTAGTCTGGACCTTATGTTCGTAGTGAAACTTCTATTGTGGTTTGGCAATGCCTTAGAATTTTCACTTATCTTTTGCATCTTATATCCCATTATAATTCATTTGGTTTCTTATTTCATATATTTTGAACTGTAATTTTGTTGCTTGAGCCCTTAATTTAGCCTGTGGCTTTATTCTAAGCTGCATTTCCTATTACCGTTGTTTATGTTGATATTTGGATATTATGAATGTGAATTATTATTTAATATTTATACATTGTATGTTTTGATACTTAAAATTGTTCTCATATATTAATGCTATTCCTGAGCTGTTTATCATTTCAATGGCCAGCAGTTACATGCCTCATCTGTTTGTTGATAATACTTCATTTCCAAAATTTGCTTGTGGTACTTTTTTTAATCAGTAGACTCCACTGCTCATAGTTTTAAGCTAAGCGGTGAGTTCATGAGCTATTACAGCTTGTACCTAAATGTTCCTTGTGGAAGTTCCACATTGTTATTGTATCTTCTTTTATAGCTAGCTACTCTTTCTAACTCAAATTCTTGATTTAGACTGTTAGGTCTTCACCTCTCTCTGGCGGATACAGCCAGCAGGGCTATCGTCCTCCACGTGGGCCCGCTGCTCCACAATGGGGACCTCGTGGTTCGCATCATGCACAATGCTCTGGTTATGATTTTTCACAAAGAGGGACATATCCTTCTCAAAACTCACAATATCCACCTTCATCATATGGTAATTATCCTCCGCAACAGCCTCCGAGAGGCAACTTTGGTCCACCAAGTTGGGAGCAAAGGCCGCCAGCATCAATGCATGGACCCTCACCCCAGGTTGATCATTTATTCAGTATCTTTTTTTTTTTTTTTGCTTTTATTTATTTACTTACTTACAATCGTAATTGCAAAAACCACCCCTGGATCTGGGAGGGTAATCGCAAGAAAGAACCCATAAAAGTTTGTGATTTCTCTCAAGAACCCCTGTTGTTTGATTTAATTTAATTGGATACTATATTGGTTTGGTATTATTGAAAAATTTTCTGCTCAGAAAGGGGGAAAGTTACAGGAAACAATCGAGCCTCGACTCCTCGTTAGTCTAACCTAGTGGTTTGGCACCCCTGTATTTGTTTTTTCTTCAACTTTTGTGCATTGTCTTGTTCTTTTTTTTTTTCATTTTTTCAATCAAATATCGAAGCTTCAATGGATGATTTTCGCAATTATTCCTCTTTACTCTCAACATTTGAGTACTCACCTTTTCTTGGCATTCCTTCCTTTCCAGGGCAATTACAACTACGGGCAGCAGCCTGGCCCAGAATACGGACATCCATCTTCATACTCTCAGCCGCCTCCCCAACCATACAACCATGGATACAACGAGGCTAAATACGGCAACCATGGTCCCCCACAGCATTATGGGCCTCAACCAACACCATACTCTCAAGGCGGTGTGCAGTCGGGCTACGGCCCACCATATGACCAACACGGTAAGCCACCCATGTACAGCATGCAGCAACAGCCACCGCAAGTCCCTCATTCTCAACCCTACGGCCAGCCCAGGCCCAACCAGCCTGGGGAAGCCCCTTATCAAGGTACATCGTCATCAGCCCAACCTTACGGTCAGAACATGCCACCTCAGCAACCATATCCTTATCCATCTAGCGGGCCCACGCAACAGACTTATCCTCCTCCCTATGGCTCTGCACCAACCAGCGAAGGATATGGCCACCCGCCTGCCACGGCACAATCCGGGTCCGGATATGGGCAGCCCATTGCGTATGGTCAAGCCGGGCCTCAGCAGCAGCAGCCGCCACCTGCTGCCTATTCTCAGGCAGGCCCAACTGGAGGCTACAGCTCGTATCCAGTGCCCCAGCCTGGCGGTTATGCCGAGCAACCAGCTCCTGCTGCTGCTGGTTATGGGTATCAACAGGTGCAGCCTGACCCAGCTACATATGGCGCACCCCAGGGTCCAGCTGCTGGTTATCCTACGACCGGTGTGGGCCAGGCAGGCGGCTATGCCCAGCCAGCTCAGGCCCAGGCCCAGGCCCAGGCCCAGACTGGGTATGATCAGTCGGGTGGATATGCGAATGTGCCGGCCCAGGTACCTGCAGGCGTTTCGCCTCAGGCTGGTTATGCACAGCAGTATGATGCTAGCCAGATATATGGTGGTGGGCATCGCTAAGAGATGTGGTGTTTGAGGAGATGATTTTATGGGCAGAGGTGAAGCGAGCTGCTGTTTCGAGTAGCTTGCAGTATGTTCTTTTCTTTCTGACAATCATTTTCCCAAACTGCCTAGACCTTGGAAAATGTTTTTAGAGATGGAATTTTTATTTTGGTATTTTGGCCTCTGTTAGTTAGAACTTGTAGTTTGAAGGTTTGTCTGAGTACTTTCATCTGTCCACGGCATGCACATGTAGGACCTGCGACACCAGGGCAAATGGCTGATTGTATCAATCACTTCCAACTTGAACTTACATTTAAATACAATTCTCTCACTCTCGCGCTCTCTTTGTGTGTGTGTGCGTGTGGGGGTTAACTAACTTGTATACAAGTCTTGTGCCAATCCTCATTTGGATCTAGGGTATGTTTGGTAAGCCAAATAAGCTAGCTTATAGCTTATTTGGTTAGCTTATAAGCTCCCTGTTTAAAATAAATCTCGTTTGGAAGGACGAGCTTTTTTAAAAAGCTCGAGCTTATTTCATAAGCTACTTTAGATAGCTTTTCAAATAAGCTAGTTGAATTTTTTATTTCAACTAGCTTATCAGCTAATTTACCAAACACCTTTTTATTATATAAGCTAGTTTTTCAGCTATAAGTCATAAGCTATAAGCTATAAGCTCAAAAATTACATATAAGCTATAAACTAGCTTATCAGCTATCAGCTAGCTTATTGGCTAGTTTTACAAACATAGCCCTAATGGTATTTCATGGCGAAATTTGAAGAGATAAAGTTGCAAATAAAATATGATTGTAAATGAATGTACTGGGTTCTATGGACTTGAAAATATATGTTTGTGAGCTCAGCTCGGGTCAGACGCTCAGATTCAAGCAGTTGTTGGAGGCGTACGAAACCCTCATCGACGACCGCAAGCGGGCGGAGTATAATCTCGGCAGAAACTCGTACGGTGCTAGTCAAAGTCAATATTACAGTCACAATCACGGCGGTGCGGACGTTGGCAGGGAAGCACTCGCGAGGTCGCGAGTGAGGTGTGGGCGTGAAGGCGCGGCACTCTCGAGCTCGCCGGAAAAATTCGCGAGGCGCGCGGGGGCAGGCAGCACGGGGCAACTAGGGTTTTGGGTTGTGCTGTAGGAGGGCTCGAATTGAGGCGGCAGCTAGGATTTTGGTCGGTATCCTGAGGGTTTTTTTAGGGTTGAGGTGCGGCGGCAAGCCTAGAGTTTTTTTGGCCGACGATGAAGGAAGACGGAAAGGTGATGGTGAGGAAATGTTTACAATGTCAGAAGCATGGTCCCGTTATCCACCAACCTGTAAAGACGATGAGAGACGCGAGGCTAGCGCGCAGCCGATCGTTGACTCGCACGCGAGCTGTAGCCGCCATCACCGGACGCCAAACTCACCATGCCAGTACGTACAACCAAACCTCGACCTTGCGGTTGGTCTCCGAACAGGTACACACACGCGTCCCATCCCTGTATGCGACTGTGCCGCTGATCGTGTGATACCGTTCGCTATTTCAGGCTTGCAGGTTTCCGGCGTTCCACCAGTGAGGACGAGAGGCGATCTACTCCAAACTGGCCGAGAATGGCCCGGTAATGAATTTTGGACCAGTCGATGTGATTTCCGAGATGGAGGAAGTCGAGGAGGTAGCCAGGGTGAAGGCGGCGACAGATGTCGGGTGTATTTGTGTTTTTTGTTCCATTGGGTAGTCAAACTTGAGCTTGGTTAACAGCGTTTAGTTAATGAAGCTCATCAAGGCTATAAAAAGGGATTTTTATGTAAATTTTTTAAGTTTAGTTAATGAGTCTGGCTCATGAAGGCTATAAAATGGGATTTTTATGTAATTCTTTATAGTTTGGTTAGTTAAGACGCGAGTACTTGTTAAGGTTCGACCTAGATTTGCTAATATTGACAAGAAAATTGTGTTGAGCTCTTGTAATTGACGAACATAATTCAACTCGGCCCAACTGAGGTTTGAATTTGAGCTCGAGCAAACTTGGTCCGATAGAGGTTTGAATGTGAGATCATATATTAGGAGCTCAAGCTCAATTCAAGAATATAACTCTTTCGAGTTATTACTCTACAATAATTAAGAAGTACAAGAAAAACAACAAATATAGGGAAATCAGTTTCGACGTCTATGTTAAATCCTTTGAGAAACGACAAAAAATAACTCTAGTTGGTATGCTTCTTTACTCGAAAACCCTAGCCAGAGACTTCGCGATCGGGACCTCATCACTCGAGTATTCTAAGATCACATGGCTAAACGAGCTGCCTCTGAGTTGTTTGAAATCTCACTTATCTTTACGTATTGAGATTGAATATCTCATTTTCTCTCACTCGTACACTCTCTACATCAATTTATATCAGTGACCAACCACGATCAACGATGCCTCCACGGAGATAAGATGCTGTAGACTACAGGCGTGACGCTGCCATCAACAACCTGAGCCGGCAGTACGAGGGGTTTGGTCGTCAGTTCGAGACGATGGGTAGTCAGATTGGGATCGAGGACCTTCGACTGCCTCTCTGTACCATTGTTCAGGGCGAGCACACGAATCGCGACATGGTCGGCGGGAGGGGCAGTCACGGGGGACTCCGCGGTGGGCGGGACGATGAAGATGGCGAGGATACCTTGTCGGAGGAGAACCCGTTCAGCGTTGGCCTGGCTCGACAGGAGGACGTCGACTTCATCGATCTCCGTTTTTGCGAGGACAGACGGGAGGCTGAGGGTTCGACCACC
>CACSLK010004199.1:2128860-2140751 GCA_902706635.1 Striga hermonthica
TATATATATATATTTATATATCACCAAATTGCACTAAAGATCAACGTTATTTTATACACTTTAATATGTTTTTTTTATTGGAGTGAGCGGATCTTCAGGAAAGGATCACTAATATATATGTATTTTGATCATCTCTCTCAAGAAAAGACAAAATTGTTCTAAATTAGCTAAATAAATATCACTTCATTCTCATAATTGTGTACAAGAAATCATGATTGGAGGCATCAATCATCATTGTAGAATAGAATACATTATTTGACCTACGCTACATATTATCATCATATCATATCATAGCAAGAAAAAATAACATATAAACATTCATCATCCATATATTACACAAACAAAATATACAATATAATAACTATATTATATAAATATAAAGGAAATGCGCCCCCATTTGTACAGTGGGAATAAATAAATATTATTAAATAATGCGTTTTTATTTAAGTCTGCTCCTTGCTTGTACACACCAATAAGACCTCGTCTTCGCCACTAACCTCTTTCATTAATTTAGCTGAAAAACCAAACATCCATCTACTTTTTTATTTTTTATTTTTTTAATTTATTTATAATAAGTTCACACGCACCACATTTTATTAGTCTATAAGAAGATCCATCTTTTTGGCCATTTTCTTAATTCTAATCTAATCTCCTCATATTTCTCATCACAAGACAATATTAACAGAAATATTTCATTGCGTGCCAGCGCCCGACGCGCCCCGCCAGCGATCCGCGAATCCCTCCTTTCGAGGAGACAGACAAAGGCTCGAAGTAATTAAAATCCATTTTGTCTCTCTTTCTGTGACTAATTTTGTTGTTTTTTTCTTCTTGTTGTAATGAGCATATATGCATGTGTGTATGTGTGTGTTAATGAATTGAGAATTGATTGTCTATTTTGTTTGAAAGAAGATGAAAACATCAACACAAAAGCTTTCAAATTTGGAACACTGTCTACTTTTATGAATCTGTGTTTTGTTTCTTTCAGCTCTTTATTATACTACATTACATATATATGGAAATGGAAGATAACTTTGAGGAGATGCTTGATGATCTTAAAGCCATTCTACCCGATATCTACTCGACGCCTACATCTCCGACCCAAATTCATCAAAACCATGCAACCAACATTGTTGTTAATAGCTGGGATTTATCATCAGACACAACAACACATCACACTACTGCAGACCCTTTATCTTCATCATCATCTTCATCTTTAGCTACCCCCAAAATAATTTCTTTCGAGACCACTAATATCCTCTCACCACAAGATTGTGACGATGATTATGAAGATGGAACATCATTAAGCCATAAGAGGGCTGCCACCCGGACCGTGTGGCAAGCTCAGGATCATCGTATGGCCGAGAGAAAACGCCGTCAGAACCTCGGCCAACTTTTCATTAATCTTTCCAAACTTGTGCCGGGCCTCAGGAAGGTTAGTCTAAGCTAGCTGTTGGATTTCGAATTCCTAATAATAAGAAATTCATTTTATTTATCCGTTTTTTTTTTTTGGTTAAATTGGTGATGCCAGCTGGATAAGGCGTCTCTACTCGAAGATGCCATCGAGTACGTGAAAGCCCTTCAAGATCGAGCGAGTTCCCTCGAGGAAGGAATTACGAGCAAGAGAAGCTCGACCGGAGAATATTCAAGAGATGATGATTATTTTTCTTCAAATAATGGTGAGTGCAAACAGAGCACGATTAGCGAATCGGTCCCTGCAGAAATCAAAGCCCGAATATCGGGCAAGCATGTCCTCATAAAAGTTCACTGCAAGAAGCAAGTGGGATTGATGTGTAGAGTCCCAAGTCAGATGGAGAAGCTTCATCTCAATACGGTTGACATGAGAATCTTGCCCTTTGGAGACCAATCTCTTGATATTACTCTTCTTGCTGAGGTAAGTTTTCTTTTCTCAAATGTAACTAAAATTTTCTCCTCATCTGTACTATAGCTAGCTAGAGCCTTTACAAATTGTAATTAATAAGCTCAATTATCGAATGAATCCGAGTTTAGCTCATTTATTGGAATTAATGAATCGAGCTCGAGCCGAGCTACGGTAAAAATTAAAAAAATTATGTAAAAACGTGTCTTCTCGAGCGAGCTCGATTCTTTAACTAAACGATCTCAAACTCGATTCGTTTATCAAATTGAGCCTAGCCTTATCATGTGTTGCCATTACATAAAGCTAACAAAGTGACTTAGAATTTCATAATTTATTTTGTGCATGAATGAGTTAATGTTGATTAATTATACAGATGCAGAGTGAGTTCGGAGGCACGGTGAAGGACATTGTTGACCACTTGCACACCATTTTCTTCAACCAACCGCAAGATGAAGACAAAAACAACAACAGACCAAACTAAATTACATATGGCACTAATTAATTACTTTAGTTTTTTTTTAGTTCTTTTAAACTTGTACTAATTATTAAACCCACGTTTTCCATACCAAAGAATTGAGACCTTGTGATTATCCCTCAAAGTTATGTATGATTTGAATGTTTGATTTGTATTACCTTAGATTGAACACAATTTTCCCAAGAACAGAGAGAAAGAATGAACAAAGAAAGCTGCGATAAAATTGAAGAAGAAAAAGTGATTTACAGATGAGGTGTATTGCCCTTTTATACTTAGGGTTTCCTCAATGGCAAAACAGTAAATTACAAATGTCTATAGTTGCTAATAGCAACTTTAACACAAATTCTAATATTACAAGTAACCTATAGTTGTTGATTTACAAACAACAACTTTAACATAAAATCTAATAACATTATTTATACATAGTGTTAATACCCCCCGCAAGCTAAACATGAATATTGTTCATGTTAAGCTTGGAAGAAAGATAGGAGAATGCTGGTCCAGGTAATGTTTTGGTTAGTAAATCTGAAATTTGTTCTTTGGTGTCTACATGGTGAAGGTGGATAAGCCCTTGAGCAACTTTTTCTCTAATCAAGTGACAATCAATCTGAATATGCTTTGTTCTTTCATGGAAAACAGGGTTAGTGGCTATTGCAATTGCAGATTTACTATCAGAATAAATGGTAACAGAATCATCATGAGGGAGATTAAAATCATTAAAAAGATACAACGGCCACTGAATTTCACAAGATGTAGATGCAAGAGCCCTATATTCAGCTTCAGCTGAGGATCTACTAACTGTAGACTGCTTTTTAGATTTCCATGATATAAGAGACTTACCAAGAAAAACAGAAAAACTTGTGATACTTCTCCTAGTATTTATGCAAGATGCCCAATCACTATCACAGTAAGCATGCAATCTAACATCAGAATCTCTAGCAAAAAGGATACCCTTACCTATTGTACCTTTTAAGTATCTGAGGACTCTGTGTGCTGCAGCCAAATGATGAGTTGTTGGCTTGGAAAGGAACTGACTTAATGTTTGAACACTGTAGGCAATGTCAGGTCTGGATATTGTCAAATATAGGAGCCTGCCAATCAATTTTCTATATGTGCTGGGTTCTGTAAGTGAGTCAGTGTCAACATACTCAGAAAGTTTGAGAGTAGGATCCATAGGTGTAGAAGCAGGCTTACAGCCTAAGAAACCAGTATCATTTAAAATATCAAGAATATACTTTCTCTGACACATGTTAATACCAATGGCTGAATGTGAAAATTCCAACCCAAGTATATATTTTAAAGTGCCAAGATATTTGATAGTGAAACATTTGTCAAGGTGAGTTTTAATAGCAGAAATTTGATCAATATCATCACCTGTGACAATGATGTCATCAACATATACCAACAGAGCAGTAAAAGAGGATTTTGTATGCATAGTGAATAATGAAGTGTCTGCCACAGACTGAGTAAAGCCATAAGCAAGTAAACAGTGAGTAAGTTTTGAAAACCATTGTCTTGAAGCTTGTTTTAAACCATACAAACTCTTAATTAATTTACAGACTCTATTGTCACCAGGTTTTCAATAACCAGGGGGAGGTTTCATGTAAACTTCCTCTTGTAAATTCCCATGTAAGAAAGCATTATTGACATCAAGTTGATGAATATGCCAATTTTTAATAGAAGCTAAAGCAATAAGAAATCTGACTGTGGTGATTTTTGCAACTGGAGAAAAGGTTTCAAAATAGTCTATACCCTCTTCTTGGGTATAGCCTTTTGCCACAAGTCTAGTTTTGTACCTCTCTATGCTTCCATCAGATTTATATTTAATTTTAAAAAACCCATTTACATCCTATACAATGTTTATCTGATGGTAAAGAGGTCAACACCCAAGTTTTAGTTTGTTCTAAAGCATCTAGTTCTTTTCTCATGGCTAACTGCCATTGAGGATCTTTGGCAGCCTGAGTATAACTTTTAGGTTCAGTGAGTAAAGATATGGATGATGTAAAACATGAATGAGTTTCAGATAAAGAATCAACAGACAAGTATGATGAGATTGGATAGAGAGATGTTCCAAAAGTGCAATTAGAGATGATTGCAGAATTGGTTCTGGAAGGAGGCAATGAATGTTGATAAACATTGAGGTATGCAGGGGGTCTAGTCTGTCTTGTTGATCTTCTTATAGGTGAAGGATTGTCTGTGGAGATATGTATATGAGATGTATTCTGAGTAGTGATTTGAGATGAAGTATTAATGGTGTGAGTATTCTGAGTAGAGGGTGAAGAAGTATTGGAGGGTGTTGGACTGTTTAAGAGTGGACTGTGTCTGGGAACAAAGTTATCAGCTTCTGTGAAAGGAAATTGGTGGGGTGTGGGAAATAGTTTATCAGATGTATTGGAAGTCTGGATGTTCATGAAAGGAAAATCATTCTCATAGAAAAGCACATTTCTGGAAATCAATGTTTTCTTGGTATCAAGGTTATAAAGTTTATAACCTTTACAACCTAAAGGATACCCAAGAAGTATGCATTTTTGTGCTCTAGGTTCAAACTTATGTCTGTGAGATTGTAATGTAGAAGCATAGCATAAACAACCTATGACCCTAAGATGATCATATGATGGCTGTTTGTTAAAAATTATTTCAAAAGGAGACTTGTTGTTGAGAATGACAGAAGGAACTCTATTAATTATATGAGCAGCAACCATTATGCAATCAATCCAGAAATATAAAGGCAGGTGTACATGAAACAGAATAGCTCTAGCAACTTGTAACAAGTGTTGATGTTTTCTTTCCACCCTACCATTTTGTTGGGGTGTTTCAACACAACTAGTTTGATGGAGAATGTCATGCTTGTGATAAAAATCATGCAGAAAGAACTCAGTGCCATTGTCTGTTCTAATGGACTTTATTTGTTTTTCAAATTGAATGAGTGTCATATTATAAAAATGTTCCAAAGACACTCTAGTTTCAGATTTTTGTTTCAAGGGGTAAATCCAAGTTGTTCTATTAAAATCATCAACAATTGTTAGAAAATACTTGTAACCCTCATGAGAACAGACAGAAAAAGGTCCCCAAACATCACAATGTACAAGTTCAAATGCAGAAGAAGACTTTGAATCACTTAATGTGAATGGTAACCTCTTTTGTCTGGAAAAATGACACACATCACATGGCAAAGTAGATATAGACTTGTTATGAATATCAGAGATAGGTAAATGCAGCAGTCTTGAGTATGAGAGATGTCCCAGTCTATTATGCCATGTACAGTATGTATCAGTATGATTATTGACATGTAGAGATGAGGCTACAAGGTGTTGAGGTGTTACAGGTAATTGAGGGGATACATGTTTATAGTTTGCATCAGAGGTATGAGCAGACAAAGAAGTATTAACAAAATTAAGATGATAAAGACCATCTTGTAGGTCAGCAGAACCAATCACTTTGTTTGTTGTCAAATCCTGTAAGATGCAATATGAAGACATGAATTGGATCATGCAATTTGATGTAGACACTAGCTTGGAGACAGATATCAGATTAAATGAGAAGCTAGGAACATATAAAGCATCATGCAGGATAAGAGATGACAACAGATTTACTTGGCCCATAGAACATGCTGCAGTAGTATTACCATTTGCTAGATTGATATTGATATTATGAACAGGTTTAGCATTAACAAAAAATGACTTGTCACAAACCATGTGATCTGTTGCTCCTGTATCTAGGATCCATGTATTTTTAGATAATGTCCTAGATGTAGAGCATGAAAAGGGAGAAGGCAAACCTGTAGCATTATGCACAGCAGCAGCAGTTGCTACCATATGATTTGGTTCAGCAGTTTTGGTTTCCTGTAACCTCTTGAATTCTAGAAACTCATGAAATAGCTCATTAGTCATGGAAGAAGTATCAGATTTGGAACTGTTATCAGTAGGTTCAGTTATGGCTTGAGTGAGATTAGATGAGTGTTTAGGATGTATCCTGGGACCCTTGGGGCCAACCCAGTTAGGAGGATAACCATAGACTTGGTAGCATTTTTCAGATGGGTGTGGATAACCACAATGAGAGCATTTAGGTCTGAGCTTTTTGTCTTTCTGGTATTGTGGTTTTTGGAATTGTTGGTGAGTAGTTTTTGCAAGCATAGCCATGGGATCAGTAGGTAGAGTGTTTGTTAAAGATCTCTGGGATTCTTCTTGAAGCAGAAGAGAGTATATTTTTGTGAGTGAGGGTAAGGGAGAGGTCAATAGAAAATGGCTTCGGAGGGAAGCATATGAATCATTGAGGCCAATCAGGAATTTCATTACACAATCGTGTTGCTGAGACTCAGCCATCAATTCAAAGATGTTACAATTACAGGAAGTAAAAGCACCACAATGACACTTAATGATGGGTCGAAATGTGACATACTCATCCCACAGACCTTTGAAAGAATTATAATATTGGGTAACAGTAGTGGATCCCTGATTAATGGTACTTAAG
This sequence comes from Striga hermonthica, assembly GCA_902706635.1. Taxonomy (NCBI): domain Eukaryota; kingdom Viridiplantae; phylum Streptophyta; class Magnoliopsida; order Lamiales; family Orobanchaceae; genus Striga; species Striga hermonthica. The sequence goes on from CACSLK010004199.1 coordinate 2,135,682, forward strand.
GATTTTTCTAGCTGAAAGACACGAGGTCCACTACTGACCGCATATCGATTTTTGAGTTCATCCCATACATCTTTTGCAGAATTGAAAAACAACAGAGACTGCCTAATATCTTTGGATATAGAATTGAGTAGCCAAGACAGTACCAAATTATTTGCCCTAACCCAAGACACATACAGATTAAGGTTTACAGTAGGAGATGGAGAAAGCAATGTACCGTCTACGAAACCACCTTTATTTTTTATGCTGAGCGCCATTTGAACAGCGCGAGACCAACTGACGTAATTGTCGCCGTTGAGAAGTTCAGCAACAATTAGGGCTCCCGGATTGTCGCTGGCGTGCAGGTAGAAAGGCGTAGAAGGATCATCGGTCGGATTGACAGTAGCAGCCATGGCGATTTGATATAGAACAGTAACAGATCTAACAGATATAGATCGAGATACGAAGATCGGGTTTTGGAGATTGAAAACCCTAATCAGATACAAAAATCGAACGAACAAAGAAGATGATCTCAGAGGTGGAGATCAAACAGAAAAATGATGTGCGGAAGCGAAAGACAACGAATCTTTAGGCGACTGATACCATATTAACTCAGATTGAACACAGTTTTCCCAAGAACGGAGAGAGAGAGAATGAACAAAGAAAGCTGCGATAAAATTGAAGAAGAAAAAGTGATTTACATATGAGGTGTATTGCCCTTTTATACTTAGGGTTTCCTCAATGGCAAAACAGTAAATTACAAATGCCTATAGTTACTAATAGCAACTTTAACACAAATTCTAATATTACAAGTAACCTATAGTTGTTGTTTTACAAACAACAACTTTAACATAAAATCTAATAACATAATTTATACATAGTGTTAATAATTGTCAGGTTGGAGACTCTCTTTAAAGTGAAATTTTTTTCTTAATCTAATTTTTTACTCAGAATTTCTTTATATAAGGCGATTCGATGCGTCGTAGATAAAAAAAAGAATAAAAAACTGTAAAAAATAGTGATATAGCATAAGAGAAAATCGGATCGGTTTATTGGCTGAGCCGGTGTCGGCTCGTTTTATGGGCCGAACAGATTAAATTCGGTGTGGCACGCGCTCGGCCCATTATTGGCTCGGTTAGGTTTGGTTGGACTTGTAGGTGACTTGACCTAGCAGATGTTTTAACATATGGGCTTGGCCCAATAGCAGCTGGGGGAAGCGTACAAAGAAAGCAAGAGAGCATGAGATAAATAGGTGGATTTGGTGTGATGGTAGACATGAGTTTTTACTTTTACAAAAACCCTAAATACATACTGCGGTTTCGTTGATACCCTACTAACTTGAGCGTCGGAGTTTACTGCTGGGAACATCTCTCGGCGTCCTTGCTGGTTTCGAGGGCTCAGGAGGTTGGAGATCAAGGAAGGTCGGTCCAGTGTGCAATAGCACATCAAGTAGAATGCACTAAATGCACTAATAATATTTTGGGGTGCATATAAATGCTTAATATTAACTTTTTTTTTGTTATTTATTTTGGTAAATAGGTTGGTATAGATATATAAATTGACTTGTCCTTTGGGTGGATTTGATCTGTATGTATTAAATTGTTAATATATATTTGTTAATTATATTGTCTTCCATTGTTTTATTTGTTGCAAGTGCAAGGCAACGACAGGATTAATTGAGATATAATAATAATAATAATAGTAATAATAATAATAATAATAATAATAATAATAATAATAATAATAATAAGCATAATTATGAATGGAGCTAACCAATGATGGATTGTGCATGTGATGATCCAGTGCCACTAAATATGCAGAGGGTAACAACTAAATTAATTTGCATAATTGTCTGTCTGGATTAATTAATTATTAACTAATCCCTCAAAGATGACATACATATATATTATGTGCGAATTTGGGATATTAGATATTCTCCACCCCCACCCTCAACATCTACAACCGTCACAAAATTTGTAAATTAAAACTCCTAAATTATTATAAGCAAAATCTATTAGAGACAGCCTAACTATAAGCATAGGATATGTATGCCAACTATAAATGATGCTGCTCCATACCAACCATATAATATGTTGCAATATTAATTTAAACATAACTAACTGATTTAAAAAAAAAAAAAGTATCATGTGCGATTAAATATAACATTATAAAAATAATATACTACTATAATATACGTTTTTTACATTACCTCATTCTTATTTTTTGATGTTTTAGAGCCCAATTAATTGAAATGTAGCCTCAATTCAATTAGTCAAATTATTCTCAGGCCTGTTATAGAGTCCAATTATCCGAAATGGTCGGCCAAGCAATATTTCCAGCCCAAAAAGTACTACACTAGAGTAGAGATGAGATGACACATCTTGTGTTCATTCGTTTACTTTTTCCGGTCTGTGTTGCTATCCTTCCTCCCCAATCTACGCCTGCTTCTGAGGTGCGTGCTTCCTGATTTTTACTATAAGATAGGATATTTTAGGACTCTGCAAATATCTTAATCTTGTTGTTGGAGTAAATTTGTGCTCCCAACATGTCTCGAAGGTATGACAGCCGCACGACCATCTTCTCCCCAGAGGGCCGACTGTACCAAATGGAGTACGCAATGGAGGCTATTGGCAATGCAGGAAGTGCCATAGGCTTACTTTCCAACGACGGGGTTGTCTTGATCGGCGAGAAGAAAGTGACCTCCAAGCTCCTCCAAACCTCTGCATCCACCGAGAAAATGTACAAAATCGATGACCACGTGGCTTGTGCTGTGGCCGGGATCATGTCTGATGCAAACATACTCATCAACACTGCCCGAGTCCAGGCCCAGCGCTACACGTTGGCCTACCAGGAGCCCATGCCAGTCGAGCAGCTAGTCCAATCCCTGTGTGACACCAAGCAAGGGTACACCCAGTTTGGTGGGCTTCGCCCGTTTGGCGTCTCGTTTCTATTTGCAGGCTGGGACAAAAACTACGGGTTCCAGCTGTACATGAGCGACCCGAGTGGGAACTACAACGGCTGGAAGGCTGCTACTATCGGGGCAAATAATCAGGCGGCCCAGTCAATGTTGAAGCAGGACTATAAGGATGAGATCACGAGGGAGGAAGCAGTTGAGCTTGCTATCAAGGTACTTAGCAAGACAATGGATAGCACGAGCCTCACGTCCGAGAAGCTTGAGCTTGCCGAGGTGTTTGTGTCTAATGGGAAGGTGAAGTATCAGGTGTGCTCGCCCGAGGCGCTGAGTAAGCTGCTGCTCAAGTCTGGGGTTACACAGCCTGCAGGTTCATGAGTCTCTGTTTGCTTGTTTGTTTTTTTAAGTGATTTGCGCTTCATTGGATCTGATGTTCAATGCAAAAATTAAATTCTACTGGATTTATAGTTTGACGACTTGGCTATTTTGTTCAATTTCTGTGCACTGGGTATATTTTCTTGAAAGACAATGTTTTGCCTAGTGAGCTTGTTTATATGCACTAGCGAATTGGCTGGCTATATGCACTAGTTACATCTGGTTTTCCCGCAAGACTTTACTCCCTAGTCTCTGCTATGCCCAATGCTATCTCGTACATTTTAGGATCCCTTGAGACCTGAGAATACACCAAAGTCCCCACTCTGGTGTAGACTAGTATTAGTATTATATTATTATTAGCATTGATTATTATTATTTATCTTGATTTGGTGGACAAGTTAAGGAGTAGGGTTTATGGGAGCCTTATTTAAAGGGCTCCCGATCTATTATTTTAGGGGGTGAATTATTGAATGAAAAGATGAATTGGTTCGTGTTTAGATGTTCTTGAGTTTGTGATCTCACTAATATCGTCCCACTCGTATGCTTCCCTACATCACACTCATCTCTGTGAACAAAGTTGAAGATTTTTCGTAAGCAAGCAGGAAATTTCATATGCTGTTGCAATAGTTTTGGTAATCATAAACTCCATGCTCCATGGGCTTCATAGGGTTGGGTTGGTGGAGTAGTTTGGTAGGTACATGCACCGAAATGTAGGGGTAGGAGTAGGAGAAATTTTAGCCATAATCTGCTACTTTTAGAAGCAAATGTTGGCTGCCATTACGTTTTGCTCTCCAATGTATATTCTTCGCGGGGCTTTGGGGTCATGCTAATTCAATTAGGACTAAGATGAAGGAATGGAGTTGAGGAAAGAACTTGGGTGCAGTTGGATAGTGTTTGACGACGGTGTCCACGAGTGCAGCGAGCGGAAAGAACAAGGAAAACTAAGTTATGGCCCAACTGATATTGCAGTCTCTAGGTTTATTGTCTCATTTTACATTACAGGAGGATGTGCCCAATGAATTCGCAGATCTCATGCTCAATTTTATATCACAAAATCGAGTAGGTCCTCATGGGGTTGAGGTTAGTTTGCGTAATTTTACTTATAGAAAAACATTACTCGATCTAGTTAAAGTATGTGGACCGTCTCTGGATTTTTTATGTACTAACAAATGTGTAAACGAAAATCTGCCTGAGAAACCTTGTCATTTGGCAGATACCAGGAATTCGAACTTGGTCCCGTCAAAATCTTGTGCATTGAATAAAGAAACAGAATTACCAGTTAGAGTGGATTTAAGGTATGATGATATCTGTATCTAGACCATTTTCCCGCCCGATTATCATAGGTTCAGTGAATGCAAGTGTGACTCACTAATGCAAACAAACTTCCAGTTAGGATTTTATCAGATGTTTAGGTGAATGATCGTCGGTTTCCTGTAATAATATCGAAAGCATTTTTCTTTTTTGTTTTACTGTAATAACTTTTAGTACAGTACAAAGAAGGGGATGGGGAGACCTCTTTGGAATTTTGTGATTTTGCTAGGGGCGGTGGTATGGCGCCACGTGTCTTCCCGAGTTCGTTATGTTTCTATGAACATCATGGGTTATCTTTGGAGAATCCGATGAGTTGGACAGTGTCTAGAACATTCGGTTGGGATTTTGGAGCCATCCCCACCTTTAATTATTATTCTCTTTTTGTCCCTCCAATGGGAAAATAGGAAAATATTAGAAAACAAATTGTACACACATGCACATATTTACAGGGAAGTTTATTTATTTAAAAAAAAAATTAAGTAGACAAAAAAAAAAAA
>CACSLK010004199.1:2164298-2174351 GCA_902706635.1 Striga hermonthica
CCTCAATTTATTTGGTAGAAATTAATTTCTAATCCTAGAAGAAATTTACACCGATTAACCCTAACCTTATCTGTTATTCTTTCTTTTTTTTTTTTTTGCTTTGATGAAGCCCGATGCTGAGATACCTGACTATGGATCGTCTTCTTCGAATGTAATTGAAAGTTCCTCCGCCGAGAAGCCGATGGGCTGTAAATCAAGCTTTATTGACGCAGTTCTTCTCGTCTTCTTCGTCAGGCTCTCTTCTTCTAGTCGGCGTCCTTTTGTTTGTCTCTTTGGTGTCAAAATGGGAAATATGAAAAAACTAAAGTGATTTGGGCTGAAAACTATAACCAACCAAACAACTTATTCACCTTTATTAGGCCAATATCAAAATGTCTAAAAATGCAACCAAACACCTTAAACGTGTGGATAATTTCACACAAAAACCAAGGCCCTAAACTAAAGTATTAAATCAAGCCCAATCAAAAAACCCAACCAAACTGACCCTAAGTGACTAATATATCTCTGACTTTTAATTTGTTTCCTTCAATTAGCTTTTGAATTGTAAATGTATTTTAAAAGTTGATAACTTTTGTATTTCTTATCGGTTTCACATATATAATATATCAAATTAATCATCTTTTGATAATCTTCGATTTGACATCCGTATTGTATATATTGAAGTAAATAAATTATATTTATATTTATAATAATAAAAAATAATTATATTTATTAAAATTCATTAGAAAAATAAATTGTTTCTCAATTGATATATTTATGTTAAATGTAGTTATATGTTGTAAGTTAAAAAAATTATTATAATATAACACAGGTAAGTCGCACAAATAAAAAGTGTCATACTAAATATATAATAATATATTTTTATAAAAGGTATTTAAATTTTTAACTATTTTTCTCATTAATTTTAGATTTTAAGAAAAGAAATTAGCAAGCACCCGTGTAATACACGGGAGTTGTACTAGTAGATATATATATACATATATAGTTTTCTATTTATTTTTATTTTTTAAATTTCAAATGTCAGAATCATGCAAACTACTACTGTTTCAAGACACGGCTTTCTTTTTTTTTTTGGTACAGGAAAAGGAAAGCGAAGCTAAAGCTAGCGCTCGATCACGATCCGGCGTGGGTGAGACACTCCAACGAGATCATGTTGTAACCAAGGACCCGCCCCCGACGGAGGCCGTTCAAACCGGTGTAAGCCACCCGCCCCCTTAGCCGCAAGGGAGGCCAAAAAATCTGCCACAACGTTTGTCTCGCGATGGCCATGAATAATCTCAAGCTCCCAAGGACGGGCCATCAACTCTTGTATGCCCCGAATAAGGTTCCCATGCTGCCCGATAGAATCCTCGCGATTAACGAGATTAATTATACTTTGGTTATCAACCTCCGCCACTAGTCTACGGGCCCCTATATCCCAAGCCAACTGCAAACCTTGGAATAACCCCCACAATTCGGCTCCCACTGTGGAGCAAAAACCAATATTCATCGTGAAGCCACTAATCCACTTTCCACAATGGTCCCGAATAACCCCTCCGGCACTCGCCATCCCTGTCTTCGGAACAAAGCTCCCATCTGTATTAACTTTCAACACTCCTTCCGGCGGAGCCAACCAAAAGAGCCATCGCGTTTCGCGCCGAACACATGCACCCACCCTCCGAGAATCAATCAAAGCATCCCGTACCCGGCCCGAAAAGGACACAACCTCCCGAATCCGTTGATGCTCAGTCGTGTCAATCCCTTCGAACAACACAAGGTTTCTCCATTTCCACAAGCGCCAAGTTGTGAGACCAAAAACTGTGGGCCAATCATCACTTTCTGGAAACCAAATGCCCAGTAAATTCCTGATAAGCCACTCTCGAAAATTCATGGAAAAAAACTCTTTCCACTTAGCACGCGGAACAAGCCTCTGCCATGTCTTCTTCGCTGCAGCACAGTCCCTTAAAACGTGAACAGTGGTCTCGGTCTCCATAGAACAAACCTCACACAGAGAACTCATCGCCATGTGTCGCCGTACACGAGTCTCGTTCGTCAGCAGATTCTGTCGGGCCGCCAGCCAGAGAAAGACGCTAACACGCTGTGGACCCTGCCAACGCCATATCACCCACCATAGGTTATCGGTTATCTCCATCGCCGGCTGCGTCAAAGATCGATAAGCCGAACGCGTAGAGAATCGGCCATCCTCCGACCAGCCCCAATATAATCCGTCCGGCCCGCCAGAAACGACCGGCGGCGCAATAGCAGCAATCCTAAGAAGACATACCGCCGGAAGCCGTCCCTGGAAAAGCGACCAATTCCATTGACCATTGGGCGCGACGTACGCACAAACAGGAGCATGTAGATATTCTTCCGGTATTGGGCTAGTAGCAAAGGAAACCAGCGGGGCCTGTAGATGCGCCCAAAGATCCCACCAAAAGAGGACTCGACTGCCATCCCCCAATGACCACCGGGCACCCGCAACCGTCTCCGGCCACACGTCACGAATCGCTCGCAACACCGTGGAACCGCTGGGAAACTCATAGTGCGCACCCATCGCCGAAGGATGTAAATTGTATTTTTCACGAAGCACCCGACACCACAACAACTCCGGCTTAGATAGAAAAGTCCACGCCATCTTCATCAACAGGGCCTTATTCATCAAGCGTTGATCGCGCATTCCCAGACCCCCAACGGACTTAGGTCGACACACCTCAGACCAAGAAACGAGGCTAACCTTCCGAGACGTGGCCGTACCACCCCAAATAAAATTTCGGCATTTCCGCTCCAAGCTGTCACACACACCGTGTGGTAATGAGGCAGTTTGCATGGAGAAGTAAGGGAGAGAGGCGAGTACCGACTGAGCAAGAGTGACCCGGCCAGCCATAGAGAGCGAAGAGGCCTTCCAACCAGCAAGCCGCGCATCGGCTTTCTCAACGAGTTCCACATACGTGTTCTTGGTCACACGACTGTGAATGAGGGGCATCCCCAAATATTTCCCCAGATTATCAACCATTTGAAAACCAAGGCGACGGGCCAACTCCAGGCGAGTTTGGGATTCCACATTAGGAGAGAAAAACACCTGAGTCTTTGGTTCACTCACTTTCAGCCCAGAAGCCTGACAAAAAATATTTAACGTATCCTGTAGCGCCTCTACCTGGGCCAGGTCCGCTTCTAAGAATAATAGAAGATCATCAGCAAACATAAGATAGGGCAAAGAGATCTGGCTACGCCCCACCCGGATAGGCTTTCATCTGCCAAACTCCACTGACCGATCAATCATATGCGCCAATCGCTCAATACATAGAACGAACAAGTAAGGTGAAATTGGGTCCCCTTGTCTTATGCCACGGTTCGGGGTAAACTCCTCGCTAATCCCACCATTCCACTGCAGCTGCATGGTGGCCGAAGAAATGCAGGCCATCACGGCCTGGACAAAAATCGAAGGAAAGCCAGCACTCACCAGTGACTCCCACCGCAGGTAATCATAGGCTTTCTCCAGATCCACCTTAACAGCCATATACCCCCGTTTTCCCTTCGTGCACCGCATCGAGTGTATAAGCTCTTGGGCAAGAACAATATTATCAGTGATATGGCGACCCGGCACAAAGCTAGACTGGGCCGAATTAATAAGGAGCGGTAGCACCTTCTTCATCCTGTCCGCCAAAACTTTCGTCACCACTTTATAAACAACATTCAACAGGCTAATGGGCCTAAACTGCTTTAGGCAAGTAGGATTGTCCACTTTCGGTACCAGCACCAGCAGTGTTCTATTCAACGATGGAGGGACCGGGCACCCCCGCCAGATATCCCGAACCTGGGCACAAACCGCGGGCCCAACGTGATGCCAGTGTTGTTGGAAGAATACTGCATGTAAGCCATCAAGCCCTGGGGCCTTCAAGGGCGCCATGCGCTTAACCGCCAGAAAAATTTCGGACTCTCATATGGGCCCTCCAAGAGCCCGAAACAGCAGGGGATCCACTACCGGAAACGCACTCTGAATGCGAACTTGAGGACAGTCAGCCAGTCTAGTCTGATAAATTCCCTGGAAAAAAGACACCGCCATCTGCTTCATGGTCGCCTCATCTACAATCGTCTGACCCTCGTCATCCACCAGAGAATGAATGTGGCTCTTCCGACGCCGATGCCGAACCAGTCGGTGGTAATAAGAAGTATTCCGGTCACCAAACAGTGTCCAGTCCCTCTGCGACTTTTGGAGCATCAACAACTCCTCCTGAAGGAGAACTTTATCAAGATCCCCCTATAACCTTCTCACCAAACGACAAAGGAAAGGATTCCTCGAGAAGTGAGGCTGCCTCTGGATGCCACCAATGCGAGCCAGGAGCCTGCGCTTGCGGCGGAAAATATTGCCAAACACCTCCGAGTTCCAGACTTTGGCCTTCGCAGAAAACTCTGAAACCGCACTCACGTACGATGCCCCCGGCTTCCATGACCGGGCCACCACATCATCAAATCCACCATGAGTGAGCCAGGCGGCAAGGAACCTAAAGGGTTTATGTCCTCCACGCCGATCAACTCTAGACGCCCGGAGAAGCAGAGGAGTGTGGTCCGAGTGCACCCGAGGAAGGTGGCAAACCATGCTGTCCTGGAATAAATCTGCCCAAGCCGTGTTGGCAATCCACCTATCCAGCTTCTCCGCCAGCCCATTCCTGAACCACGTCATCTGGACCCCATCCGTGCGAACTTCAAAGAGGTCGTTGTTGAAAATCCACTCGGCGAACGCCGTACTTGTATTACAATTGCGTAAGGAACCGCCCTGTTTTTCGGATACTCGGAGAAGGCAATTGAAGTCTCCACCAACCACCCATGGGCCAGTAACCACTTCTGCCAAAGCATTGAGAGACTCCCATAAAGACCTCCTAACCACGGGGTTCGGACTCGCATAGACAAAAGTCACTAAAGACACGTGCTCTCCCACTCGAACACGTGCATGCACGTGCTGTCGACTACAGTCCAAAATCTGAACATCAACTTCCGGCTTCCACAAAACCCAAATTCCCCCTGAGAAGCCCGACGCTTCCACTCTAAAGGACCGGTCATAGCCACACCGTTGGATAAAATTATCTGCCTTTTCCCCACTAATGCGTGGTTTAAAAAGCGCAAAGACATCAGGCCCATACTGCTGCCGTAAGGTAATAAAGGCTCTCCTGAAAGCATCAGAAGCAGCCCCCTGTACATTCCATGAAACGATATTCATAAGGAAACAACTTGGTAGAAAGCAGAGCCCCGCTTAAAACGAACTAGGAACCTGTGTCTCTTCCACTCCTTCCATTACAACCTCCGGACCCCTTGGTGGAGTCCCCATGGGACCATCAGTCTGTGAGAGCCGTTGTCCCGAATCCCCATCAGCCTCCATCAAAGCATCCCCTGGATCCAACAATTCTACATCCTCCCTTGCCCGAGAGCCGGACGGCTTGTCCACCACAAGGACCGCCTGGTGTTTGGATTTGTCCAAGGTCGACGTGGCAGGAATGACAACTACTGAAGGGTGAGACTTAGGTGGATTTAACATGTCCGACGAGAGAAACCCTCCGAACAACCCATCTGGCCCACCGGTACGTGACAGCGATGCATTTGCCTCGGAGGCCCACGACGACTCCCCTGCCTTGGGCTGATTCGACGCCAGAACGGCCCCACTCCTACCCTTCTTTTTGCGCCCGATAACCGTCCTCCATTCCATCTCTTTCCCTTTATGAGTGTCGGAGCTTTTAGACCCCATGCCAGGCGTGCCCGTAGCGAAACCAGTCCCCGTCGCCCCCAAAACCCCCTCAGCTGCGGGTGGGACCTCATCCAAATTATCAGCCAAGACCGAGAACCGCGACCCGTTAGACATCTTAGAGCCGGCCTGCTTCCATCCCGAACCTTGGGCAGCAGGCCGCGTACGCGCCACCGGTCGAGTCACCGTTTTGGCCAGCATCCAAGGCCCGAAAGAGGCATGGACGCCCTCACCAGGAGCCGGTTCCTTAGAGCCCTCCCCTTTGTTCCCCGTGGTGGCGTTAACACCACCAGCCGCCCCGGAGGCTGTCGATAGCAAGTTGGGCAGCTGCTCGTCTCTAGGCTCCTCTACCCCTCCATCCTTGGACACCGGGAGATGTGGGCACAAGGCTGCGACATGCCCGTAAAAGCCGCACTGAAAGCATATCTCCGGAAGAAACTCATATTCGACCCTTTGGAATTTACCACGAATGTTAAATCCCGCACACAATGGCTTTGTCAAGTCCATGACCACAGCGAGCCTAGCATATTTGCCCCTTGTTTGCGAAGCAGTCTGATGATCGATCTTAACGACACGCCCCACGATATCCCCAATCGTACGGAACACTTTATTATGGTACAAGTGAACTGGCATGCCCGGGAGACGAATCCATGTCACCAGAGACTTGATTTGATTGCAAGTCGGATCAAAATCGTCACTCCACGGCTGAACGTGGAGATAAAATTTTTGATATTGCTTAGTGATCATCCAAGGACCTCCGACAAGTACGCGAACCGCATCATCATGAGTAGAAAAACGGACCTGATAATACCCGTTCTCCAGATCGACCATGTCGCAGCCGTTCATGGAAGGCCACAATTGTACTAGCTTATTATACAAGAGACGCGGAGGCAACGTTGCTCCCATCACTTTCACCACAACCACATTTCGCCAAGCTTGCAACAGCGTTCCGTAAAAGTTATCAGTCAAAAGAATATCCGGGATTGGCCCAGAACGGTCGACGGTAACCTCCCCCACAGGACCATCCTCGCTGCTTTCCTCCTCGGGCAACAAATCCACGTGGGACCTGGTACGATTCAGCATATCACGGAAACTCAATTTCGCCGGGACTGGATTTGGCTTGGGCGGATTGTTGTCTCCCCCCTCGGCCTCCATATCGACCACGTCCTGTGGCCTCAACCGCTTCAGGGACCGGGCATCCGCCGCCGGTAAAGAGGTCCTCGAGGCTGTGGCCACCGGTTCCAACCGGCCCCGGTCAGGCGGATCAACTTTGGGCTCAGCCGGCGTGCTTCGCGAAGAAACCATGACGTCGCTAGGGTTCATATCAACTTCTACCTAGACACGGCTTTCTTTCTCTCTTAACATTAACATTACATAGCCTAGGTGGAATGGTTAAATAAAATAAGCGCACTCAACCCAAGTTATCATTATTATTAGTATAGTATACTCTCGGTTAAATTAGGTTTTCATTATGCAAATTTCCTATTGATCATTGGTGAATTTATTATAAGTGAAAAATTAATAATATTCATTTACAAGTGATCTTAAAAAATCTTTTATTTTAGAATAATATATATGCTAGTATACCTTTATGCACAACAATTAGTGTATCCATAAGACCGTGTGTTGCCTTGCCTCCGTAATAAAATTGTATTATGAAAACTAATAAATGAATGCCAAAAAATAACATTATCTATATATTTACTTTTATATATATCTATACATTTACGAACTTCTTATTTTTAATTGCATATATGCTAACTTTTACTATTTATGAATGATTGATTTTTAATTTATTATTTTCATCTGTTTCTATTTTAGTTTATAATTTTATTTCAAATATAATTTAAAACAAATATTGAATATGAAAAAAGCCATGAAAAGAGTAAAACTCCTCACTTATGCAGCCCACAAGTAAGATTGGGTTTTAGGATATTTGTAGTTGGGCCAATAGCCCAAACCCGCACACTCCGTTGCCCTAACCCTGAATCCATCTTCTTTACTATTATTTATACAGAAAAATCATAAAACCCTCTTCACCAAGTCACTCCCATCCCTCAAACGTACGCGTTAGAGAGGTTTTACTGAAGAAAAAATGGAGGACGCAGTTGTTACAGCAGCACCCAATCAGCTGCCGGAAGAGAAGGTTCACACCGATGTTATGCTCTTTAACCGCTGGTCCTACGACGACGTTGAGGTTCAATTCTTTCATCTCATCTCAAAAAAAAAAAAAAAGCGAACATCTCGTTGGTTTTTCTAGGGTTTTGTGATGAGTTTGTGGCGATTTGTTGGTTATCTTTGATGTAATTTGGAATTACTAGTTACTTAGTGTAAAAGTTGTTTGCGCTGTGAATGCCTGTTGTTTAGAGTTGTGCTTAGAGTTCAATGAGTACAGGTATCAATTTTGTGGTGACCCATATGGTATTGATTGGGAATTAAGATATTAACAATTTTGAAGTGATTATGGTTATTCCCCCTTTTCTGTTTGTTGCTTATGAAGCTTAGCAGTTATGGTTTTACCTTAACTGCTTGCTCATTGAATCATTGATCATACACATTTAGATACACTAGAACAGCCGGTATTTGTATAATGCCATTAATGTATGTATGTATGTATGTATGTTCTGAGGTTGTTTACATTCAAGTTCAATAATGATAGAATTGCTATTGTTTAACATTCTTGATTGAGAATGTTTTTTGTGGTTCATAGGTCAAGGACCTTTCTGTTGACGATTACATAACAGCAACAGCCTCCAAACACCCAATCTACATGCCCCACACTGCCGGAAGGTACCAGGCCAAGCGGTTCAGGAAGGCCCAGTGCCCCATTGTGGAGAGGCTGACCAACTCGCTCATGATGCATGGACGTAACAATGGCAAGAAGATGAAGGCTGTCTCCATTGTCAAGCACGCCATGGAGATCATCCACTTGTTGACTGATGCTAACCCGATTCAAGTTATTGTTGATGCTGTCATCAACAGGTATCAATTATACCGCTTGCCTTTTGCTGTACATTTGTTTATTTGATACGAATTACTCGTGTGCACTCTCAGGCTGAGGGTTTTGTTCATTGTCCATGGGGATTTTGCTTTTAGTGAAAGATGATGGATTTAGTTCAAGTATGCTTGATGAAGACAAGATGAAATGCTGGAGATTCATGAAATAAAAATAAATAAATTAATGTATAATAAGGCTATATGTAAATCAAACACAGTGTGTGTGGAAATGAATTTCTAATATATAGTTAATAATCCTGCATCCTCAATTATATTTTCCTAAAGCAGTGTTTTCTTATCATCTTGATGTACACAAGGGGAATCGTCATTCTTGTTAATCTTTGCAAATCATTTTTATGGCTCAGTTACATTGTTTTTCTTTTTATTAGTAATTTTAACTCTAATTTCCTTGTTTTATTCAGTGGGCCCAGAGAAGATGCAACCAGAATTGGGTCGGCAGGTGTTGTTAGACGTCAGGCAGTTGATATTTCCCCTCTTCGACGTGTAAATCAGGCGATATATCTTCTGACGACTGGTGCTAGAGAAAGTGCTTTCAGGAATATTAAGACTATTGCCGAATGTCTTGCCGATGAGCTCATCAACGCTGCCAAAGGTTCTTCCAACAGGTAAACCAGTTTTCCTTCGAGTTCTTTACTTGTCTCATTTGGTTTTAGAGTTTCTTTTGATCCAATATCAATAGCATGGTTAGGTTCTAATTACCATTGTTTTTTTGTAATATGCACAGCTATGCCATCAAGAAGAAGGATGAGATTGAGAGGGTTGCCAAGGCAAACCGTTGAGAGCCTTATGAGTAGTCTCCATGATCAACAGTTTCAGTTTTTACTTCAGTTTTAGATTTGAGGTTTTGGATTATTTTGTCATAGACCTTTTGTTTAGCTAAATTATCAATTGGATCTATATCTTCATCACGAATTATATATATTTTGGCAGCTGAACACCTTTTTTGATATTATAATTTTGTTTATTACGGTTTTTTTATAGCTTCGGTTTTTTATTCTTCTTGCCAATCAAAATAGCAAATGACTGAATAGTGAATACCATTAATCATGCAGACAAAATCGATAATAAAAATTAATAGTTTTGGGAGTAGACATTATTGTGCCTCTGTCTCCATAACTTGGTTTTATTTCTACACTCAGCATCCTATGAGGATGCATAATATTCTCAAGCCGTACTAACTAGACGTATGAAATATGAAGTATGAAAGAATCCCCGTGTTTAGAAGGAGTGAACCCGACCACTTCACGCTGAGAAATCCGGCCTCCTTGAAGGGCTTCGTCTCCTTACTTTCTCTCCTAGGGGAAAAAAAAAAGGAAACAGCT